>QAOC01024330.1:31508-81044 GCA_003255005.1 Begonia fuchsioides
GATAATTTTTTATTATTTTTTTAAATTTCATCGATTTGGATAAGAATTTAATATTATAATGACCTAAAATATTTATCATATATTTACACTATTATAAAAAGTATTCTACAAAATTTCGTAATTTTTAAATATTTATATTATTTTTTATAATTGTTTGATTGCCCAAAGAAGAATAATTTATTAAAAATATCTGCATCATATAAAAGTCTAAAATTATAAAAAAAATATCAATTATGAAAATTTTCATATGATATTTATATTTTTAATCTGACGGACATGAACAAAACAATATTTTTTAATTTTGTTTTTGTAATGGTTTTAAAGAGAGATATATTAGATGATTTTGTTTTTGGCAAATGAATTTGCCAACCTTAGTTAGTACATATTCAACTTTTTTAACGTGAAATTTTAACTGATCTTCCTGCAAATCGTGACCTAACCATGGTAGGTCTTGCTACACCTATTCCCAATTTTTTGAAGATGATATAAGATTTATGCTAGCTCCCAAATCACATAATGTTTTTTCGAAAATACCTATTATCAATAGTTTAAAGGATAATAAAGCTACGTGGATCCTTCAAGTTTGAATTCTACAAAATATAACTTGTCTACTCGTTCATAGCGATCAGCTCAGAGTCCTCCCAACTTCCTTTTTTTTAGAGAGAGTATCCTTAAAAAACTTGCCATAGTTTGGAATTTGCTTCATTGCTTCAACTAACAAGACATTTTTCTCAAATTTTTGCAACCTTTGATGAAAAGGTAGTGGATATCTAAACTCTGCAAGTGTTTGCTCAGTTTGTCTCTTTCCAGGCCACAAATTTGAATTTCCATTTATATTTTTCTCTTCTGTCACGTTTTCCATTTTAATACTTTGGGTCACAGGAAATTCCATCTCTTTTCTAGACATCATTATGATTGTCTTGCACTGTTCATTTTTAGCTCTTTGATTAGGAAGTTGTGCATGACTACGTAAGTGGTATGATTGTCTTTGTCTTGAGTTTTGTCTTTGGACTCATTTTTAACATTAACTTCGTAGTGGCCAGCCAACTCAAACTTTCTATTGGCTTGAGTTGGTCACATAGTTGTTCCAACTTTTGAATTTGATTTGGTGATGACAATATATTTTTCTTCTCTTTCTATATAATTGGGCTTCCAAGTTAAAGAACTAGAGCTAAGTGACGAGCGTTTGACATTAAATGTTGTCGATAGTTTTTTTTTATTTAGCATTGCTTATGGATATAGCTAAATTTCTCTCTCACGATCCATCTCATTTCAACTATCGAATTGGAACGTGACGAATGGTTGACCTTGAACTATTGTCGATGTTGTTTTTTAGCATTTTTTCAATGTTATCCATTCTCTGTTGGATACAATCAAATTCCTCTCTCCTGATCTTTCTCATTTTATCTATCAAAACTTGCAATAAAACTATATCTTTACTTTGTGGTGGCACAACATTAGGCATATTTAATAATTGGAAACTCAAATTTTTCAAAATAGATAAGGATAAACTTCTTTAAAACAAAAAAGATAGTCAATTGACTTTAATACCAAATGATAAAAATTGATCAGTGATTGATAAAAACAAAATAGTAAAATAAAAGAATAGAATTTTGACACAAAGTCGACAGATGTTTGAACTTTAGCTCAGTAAAATTTAAGATTCAAAACATTAACGAGATCAAGAATCTCAAATAAGAATGACACTACAAACAAAAAGATTATGTTGATAAATCAGAAACGACGTTATTAGATTTGCATATTAAGATTGAAAAAAAAAAAAAAAAAAAAAAAAAAAAAATTCTCTTACAGTTCTCTCACAAAATGGACTCTCTTATCATTTATCTAGTGCAACACATGCTAGCAGCATTTAATGAAGCACCATTAAATGCTCTTTCTTTGACATAACGTATAACTACTCTCGTGACTTTTCTGTCTGTCTGAAATTTTTAATACTTTGTATGGATGCTACTACGAGGAAAATCATCGTTCTCTGTTTAATAATGATTGAGCTTCAATAATATTTTTGTTATTATATACTCACAGATCTTTATTTATTTTTCTGCCAGCTTTGAAGTTCTTAGTTTTTTTGGATTTTACTCTCTCTCTGATTGTTCACATGCCAAAAGCTTTTATCTTTGAATCTCAGTCATAGATCACACAGTAAATGTAGGTGGCTCCTAGTGTTGAATTGGGTGCGAACCACGCAGAAAAATTGAAGAGATCAGCACCTTATTGGTTAGTTGGATGCGTTTAAACGAAGTGAAAACCAGTCAAAAAAATTGACCTACTCATACTTAAATCGATTGAAAGTAAAATCGAACTGAACGGAATAAACATTAAATGATTAAATAATATGAATGTTATTTAATATTATTCTAATATTCGATTTTGTAAAAACTAAGACGTAAAACCTAATTTGGACTTTACGATCTCCCTTCCCCGTACCCCGACTCTCGATGTGACAGAGTTCTTTCATCATTGTTGCCCAAACTCTAATCGTCGCCGTGTACACCCGATGACCGACACGATGACACCCTATCTTTTGTATATCCAGCCGCCTTCTCGTTGCTTGCCATTGCATCTACCTTCGTCGTCTCTATTTATTGCCATAGCCGCTGCTCGTATCATTGTTTACATCTCTAGGATATGGGGTTTTTAAGAAAAACATCGTGCTCTTCAAATTTTTAATGTCTAAATTTTACAAAATTTGACTAATTATTATCGCTAGTGATAATCTACACTCTTCGTAGATTTTTCAAATTGTCTGGGACACGATCGAGTGGAAATCTCAACAAAATTAATTTGTTTTGGATTGAAAATGAAAAACGATAAGGAATATTCAAGGTTAGTTAACTTCTTACACATATTTTTGACAAAAACCGTTGGATTGGGGCTTGCATATTCATCATCTAAATCCCGATTTCTTTGTAGATCAATAATATATGTTTCCTCCTCTCTACCCTCTGAACGTTTTGATATAATTGTGCTTTTGAACGGCTGTTAAAATCGGAAGCCAGTGATGAGAATGTTGTCGAGAGTCCTGGTGTCAAACCAGTTTGACACAAACCGAGCTGGCCCTAGCCCAGCTCCAACCCAAGTGCCTGATCTGGGTCCACATGGGTCTACCTGCCCGATAGTTCTAATCCAATTTGTTGAACCAAACTAAATTGGTTCACCTTAACCAGACCTAACCTTTTGAACCAAACCAAACTGAATTGGTTCACCTGAACCAGACCCAACCACTTGAACCAAATCAGACCCAACCCGAACAGCGTGGTCCATGGCCTGGATTAGCCCGTTTTCTTGTTTTTTTTTGCTAATTTTCCTTTCATCTAATTCTAAATATGGTTATACATTCCTAGACAACTTTGTTGATTTTGAAGTTATAACATAAGATGTGGAATCCTGAAAAGAAGAACTCATCGTTAAAGGTAAGTTAATTATGTATTTTGCATTACATATTTTATTGCATAATTTTTAATCGAGAGAAATCTATTTTGATGGTTAACCCCTAAATTTAAATGGGATCTAGTTGCCAACACATATGTTTTATGTGGATATATTTATGTAACTTAATTGCTTGCATTTAAATTGCATATGATTATTTTTTATTTGACTGCATTGATATTCTGGATTTGATGGAAAACCTAGTTAAGATACAGTGATGATTATTTGTGGTGAATTCATTGTGTTATTTTATTTTGGGGTAAGTGGGTGAGAAGAGCACCATAGGGTTGCCCGAAAATGCAATGGTTCTTTGGTGGGTCACAACGACCTTGATTCGGGCCGCAGCGGTAGCTGTGTCATGTGCCCTTAGGTTGTCGGGTTTCTTTCTGACTCTTGAGATAGTGAGCGGTCTAGTTCCATCTTTCTATTTGATTTGGCACAGTTGATATATGAGTTGACACTTTTTTCAATGAGAATGATTTTATGTGAATTACTGTAAAAGTATTTTTTAGTCATAGTGACGTATGTATGTGATGAGTTTTTATAATACATCATTAGAGTCTGAAATGTTGATTTTAATAATGATAATGATAAAGGTGATAAACATGATTTTAACTTATTTTGTTAATTCATGCATCATCCTAGATAGATCACGTTATTTTAAGAAAAGATAAACTTAAATGCATTATGTATAACTTTCTCATTGAGTTTGTCACTCATCTCAAAGACTCTATGTACTACCCAAACTTTTTGAAGGAACAAAATCCTAACATCTTAATATATATGTTTATGTATTAATAGCCTTGAAACTTAAGTTAATACTATTCTAAATTAATTAGTAAAGCTAATCATAGTTAAAGGATATGACACCTCCACCTTACATTTCCTCTTTAATCAATGATATAATTTGAATAAATATTAATCATAGAATATTATTAAATGTAAATTATGATTTTATAAATTAAAGTAGTAAAATAATAAGAAAGTGTCACATGTCACCATTAGATTAGTGCCTAATCATGATTAAGGTGTAATTAATTAATGATTAAGATGTAATTAAGGTTTACTAATCATGATTAATTAAGTTAATCTTGAAGATTATATTAGTACTAATTTAAATTAATTAATTTAAGTATGTGTGATTAAAAAAATGATAATTAAGGTATTTTTACAAATATAAGCAAAAGTAAGGGAAAATATGAATTTTAACATGGACAAATTGGATAATAAGTTAATTTTACCCTAAGAACTCTCTTGAAAAGCTGAGGAACCCACGAATTCTTCAGCTCTCTTCCTGATTCTCTTTGGTTTTGGAAGATTAAGTGAGGTTCTTTTGTTGGATTAAAATTTTGGTGAAGAGTTTTTATGTTTAAAGCAAGTTTAGTTCACTCTAGAATGAAATAGGAGAAAAGAAGAGGAAACAAACGACTCAAGGGTTTCGGTTTTGATCTTCCCTATTATGAGGTATCAATTCTAACCTAAGAGCATATTTAAATTGATTAATTGATTCAGAATGATTAATTAAGTATGTTGGTGATGTTTATATCAAGATTATGCAAAAACTTTTGAGAAAATCATGTAGTTTTAGGGTTTGTAATTTTACTGGAAGTTCAAGTTTTCAAATGTCTTAAAACTCTTCTGATGATTTGAAACAGACATTTTAAGGAGAAGAACTACACATGAATCGCCTCAATCCAAGAAGTACAATTTAAGTTATGACCCGTTGAGGTTTCTGTTATGCAATAGTTACTCGAAAATAATGTATTCTAGACAGTTTTTGAATTAGCCATATAACGTATATTTAAATGCTTCAAATTACTTTGATGTCTTCTGATGAATTGGAGTAGACATCTCAAGCAACATTTAGACACCTGAATCGCATTATTTGGATTAGTCTAGCTAAAGTTACAATCGATTGAAGATCATATTATACCAAAGCGATACTTTAAAATTAATGAATTATGTTACTTGTGTTTTAGGTTTTCAAGTGCAACAACATATTGATCAAGTTTTTCAATAAGGCTAAGAATTTAAGGTAAGTTATTGTTGCATGTGATTGGCCCTAAAAGAGACTACATTACAAAAATTAGGATTTTATGATTTTGCAATATTCTAGATTGTTTGGGGTGTATTGCACAATACAACGACCTCAATTTATTTGAGGATATATTTGTGTGCCTTGTTTGATGATTGATTGATTTTTGGTGTTAGAATGAAGATACATGTTTAGAATGTTGCAATGTTTAAATTATATATTTTATTGCAAGTTAACATGTTCATGCATTTTAATTGTTCATGCATCATGATTTTAAGTAAAATACGAAAATGATTTGCATGCATGATTTTCATGATAATACGCAACAAGTTGTTGGGCGGGCTTTGAGTTTGGTTGTCCCAAGAGGTTAGACCAAATGATGCCTATTCTCTCCTAGACGGTATTACCCGCATTAACTGGACTGTTAAGTGAAAAAAGAAAAGAAAAGAAAAGAAATGAACGATACCGAAATTGCATTGTTTTTATAAAGCAACATATGCATAAAGGTCTCATAAATGTTTTATTATTATGGATTAAGTTACTGAGCGTTAGGCTCATTAGATAAGTTTTGTAATGTAGGTGATGAGATAAATATTGTGGATTCTACTTATCGTGGATAGATGCTTGAGGTGGTGAAGTACGTCCATTGAGGAAGTTTGCAGCTGTTAGTGCAATTTTGACCGGTCGGCGACCCATGTAAATGAAAATGTTTTGTTTGAAAACTAATGTATAATATTATGTTTGGTCTATAACTGTTTTGTAATAACTTGGTTTTAATGTTAAAGTACAAGTATGTTTTGGTTACTTATTACAAATAGAATCGATTTTGATGAAGTTAAATAAAAGTCTTCTGCTGTATTTTATTTCAAGAATTTCAAATTGATAAATTTTACCTTAAATTGTTTAAAGTTAGTATATGTGTAAAAAAAATTAAGAAAATGAAAAATTGGATGTCACAGTTAAATTTTAAGCAAAGGAAAAATGGGATGTTACACTCTCCCCTCCCTCCTCCCCCCTCCCTTAAAAATCCAAGTGATAGACAAATTAAAAGGTGCTGAAGGATAATTGCATTAGAAATTTCTCTATTTCTTCTGTATTTTATTTTTGTGCACTATTACCTTGTCATTCATTCCAAAAGTTTAAATACAATATTAAAAAGTGATAAAAAGAGTTGTTGGTGCTTTTACGCACGAATCTGGTGTTAAAACGAGTACATAGAAGAAAAAGAGGAAAAAAATGGCATTTTTTTGCACTATTTCTAGGGCTGGTTACTTGTCAAAACGGACCCGCTCCGGGTTCCAAGAGGAGCCAATCTTCATCCTCGGCAAGCAAGTGTATGTATGAGTGGAAACAAGTAAGAAAAAATAACAATCAGAAACTTTGGTCGCTATACAATGGCGTGGGAATGGCAAGGTAATAGCAAGACATTTTGATTACTTGGTCACAAAGTAGCCTTTATTCAATGTCGGGTTCGGGCTCCAAATCGTTTCAAAAGATTAAATACAATACTAAAAAGTGATAAAAAGAGTTGTTGGTGCTTTTACGCACGAATCTGGTGTTAACACGGGTACATAGAAGAAAAAGAGGGGAAAAATGACATTTTTTGCACTATTTTTAGGGCTGGTTAGGGTTCCGAGATGAGTCAATCTTCGTCTTCGGCTATCAACTGTATGTATGAGTAGAAACAATTAAGACCAAAAAACCATCAGAAACTTCGGTCGCTATACAAAGGCGTGAGAATGACAAGGTAATATCAAGACATTTTGATTACATGGTCACCAAGTAACCTTTCATCAACGTCGTGTTCGGGCTCCAAATCATTCCAAAAGATTAAATGCAATATTAAAAAGTGATAAAAAGAGTTGTTGGTGTTTTTACGCACGAATCAGGTGTTAAAACGAGTACATAAAAGAAAAAGAGGGAAAAAATGACATTTTCTTGCACTATTTTTAGGGCTAGTTACTTGTCAAAACGGACACGCTATGGGTTCCGAGAGAAGCCAATCTTTGTCCTCGGCTATCAAGTGTATGTATGAGTGAAAACAAGTAAGAAAAAATAACCATCGGAAACTTCGGTCGCTATACAAATGCTTGGGAATGACAAGGTAATAGCAAGGCATTTTGATTACTTGGTCACCAAGTAACATTTCTTCAACGTCGGGTTCGGGCTCCAAATCATTCCAAAAGATTAAATACAACATTAAAAAGTTATAAAAGAGTTGTTGGTTGTTTTACGCACAAATCTGGTGTTAAAACAAGTACATAGAAGAAAAAGAGGGAAAAAATGCATTTTTTTGCACTATTTTTAGGGTTGGTTACTTTTCAAAACGGACACGCTACGGGTTCCGAGAGAAGCCAATCTTTGTCCTCGGCTATCAAGTGTATGTATGAGTGGAAGCAAGTAAGAAAAAATAACCATCTGAAACTTCCGTCCGCATACAAAGGCATGAGAATCACAAGGTAATAGCAAGATATTTTGATTACTTGGTCACCAAGTAACCTTTCTTCATCGTCGGGTTCGGGCTCAAAATTATTCCAAAAGATTAAATACAACATTAAAAAGTGATAAAAAGAGTTGTTCAGGCTTTTACGCACGAATCTTGTGTTAAAACGAGTACATAGAAGAATAAGAGGGAAAAAATGGCATTTTTTGCACTATTTTTATGGCTGGTTACTTGTAAAAACAGACCAGCTACGAGTTCCGAGAGGAGCCAATCTTCGTCTTCGGCTATCAACTGTATGTATGAGTGGAAACAATTAAGACCAAAAAACCATCGGAAACTTCGGTCGCTATACAAAGGCGTGAGAATGACAAGATAATAGCAAGACATTTTGATTACATGGTCACCAAGTAACCTTTCTTCAACGTCGTGTTCGGGCTCCAAATCATTCCAAAAGATTAAATACAATATTAAAAAGTGATAAAAAGAGTTGTTAGTGCTTTTACGCACGAATCTGGTGTTAAAACGAGTACATAGAAGAAAAATAAGGAAAAAATGACATTTTTTGCACTATTTTTAGGGCTGGTTACTTGTCAAAATGGACACGCTACGGGTTCCGAGAGAAGCCAATCTTCGTCCTCGGCTATCATGTGTATGTATGAGTGAAAACAAGTAAGAAAAAATAACCATCGGAAACTTCGGTCGCTATACAAAGGCTTGAGAATGACAAGGTAATAGCAAGACATTTTGATTACTTGGTCACCAAGTAACCTTTCTTCAACGTCGTGTTCGGGCTCCAAATCGTTCCAAAAGATTAAATACAACATTAAAAAGTTATAAAAAGAGTTGTTGGTTGTTTTACGCACGAATTTGGTGTTAAAACGGATACATAGAAGAAAAAGAGAGAAGAAATGACATTTTTTTTGCACTATTACCTTGTCATTCCTTGCTATTAAAATTGCATTAGAAATTTCCCTATTTCTGATGTTTGATTTATTTTTTTTATTTTTGTGCTCTAACATTAGGTGAAGAGGATATTTTAAGATATCTCTGATTTGTAGAACTTTAATGTTTAATTTTCTATTTAATTATTATGTTATGGATTTATGCATTTTATTTTGGCCATATATATATTGTAAATCAGACTTTGAATTCTATTTAGCCTTGGGGTTAGACCCAAGCCCACTTCGATAGATTGAATTGTCTGACCTGTCATTTTTGTTTTGGCCCCTCCCTTAGTTGTGACAATGTAATTACCGACATTTGTAGTTATGTATTAGTTGTATCAATCTTTACTCTGCTATGAATTTCATATGGCTAAGATGGCGAGATAGAGTAAGGGCAAATTTATTTTTTAGAATATAAAATTTATTTATTTAGTAGTTTTCAAAATTTGGGTTCCAAATTACATTGCCACTGCCAAATGCCACATAAAGTTGATTCATTGGATGAATACTATCCGATATATGAAATACTGAAACTTTAAATGATGTAACTAAAGTGAAGTTGTTGCTTTTTAAGGTGTTTTGTCAACTATTAGGGCCTATATATGTTGATGTGGGTCCATATTGTATGTCCATTTAAGTTGACCATTGAATGCATTTTTCTGCAAAACATGATTTTCGTTTCTTCTCTTTTAAAAATAATATCCAAGACAAGATGGAAAATACTACGAAAGTGAGCAACAAAATAAGAAAAACATGTGTAGCGCTGAATTACTTTATAAAATCAAAACCGTATGGCCCTGAGAATCATATGGCAAGTTTCAACTATTGTGGGAGTTCGCATGCTTGTCATCTTTCAAGAACTGGAACTTCAACGTTGAACAAACATGTAAGTAACTGTAAGTTATTTTAAGTAGTTTAAATGAAGCAAAAAACTTTACTGATACGAAAAAGAGGTTTGTCGGACAAGGTTTATTTGGTTCATGACAGCGAAAACATTTACTTAAGAAAGATGCAGAGATAAACTTGCTCGGAAGATTGTCATTGATGAATTACCTTTACAATTGTTGAAGGATATGGATTTCTAGAATTGTTGAATGAGTTAGAGCATAAATATGTTGTTACTTCTTGCATAACAGTTGCCAATGATGGTTTCAAAATTTTCATACAAGAAAAAAAGCAGCTGAAAGTTTTTTCTTGTCCAAATTTGACTTTTAGAATATGTTTAAGTATCAATGCATGGACATCTATCCACAACCGGTGGTTATAGCTCATTTTATTAATTCAAGTTGGACATTGGATTGGAAAATTATTAATTTTGTTGTCATTTTTATCATAAAGGAGAAACAATTGCTATGATTACACATAAATGTTTATTGGACAGCAAAATAATTAGTGTTTTAACTGCGTCTTTCAATGAAGTTGCTTTGACTCATTTGATTAAAAGTATGAAGAAGTGGAAGAGTTTGGTGCTCGAAAGAGATGGTTTACTCATATAATAAATTTGATTGTCGCCAATGGTCTGAAAGACCATAATCATTCCATTACAGAGATTCTCTAAGCTATCAAGTATGTCTGATCTTTTCTTTCAAAGATGCAAAAGTATAAAGCGTGTGTTGATAGTGCAGAAATCACATGCAAAAGTAATGTATGTCGAGATGTTCCAACTCAATAGAACTCAACATACTTGATGTTACATGTAACAGAAAAATTTGAAAAAGCTTTAATAAAATTGAAAGAGTATGAAAATCAAGAGGGAGATTGACGTGTACTTCATAAATTCATAGTACAATTGAAGGTATTTTATGATCCAACGTTGAAAGTATCAACTTTACATATCATAGCAAATGTTTTCTTTACTGAAGAATGTCAATTGCATAGATTTATCAAGAAATACGTTTCATGCAACAACTCATCATTGAGGAGCATATGCAGGCTAAGTATGAAAAGTAGTGGGGAAATTTCGATAAAGTGAATCATTTTATGTATGTGAAGCATAATCCCCGATATAAATTAAAATTTGTGAAGCATTGTCTAATGAAATTGCACGGACAAGAAAAAACCAATGAATTTATTATGGAGTTGGAACATACAATTAAAAGATTGTATTTAAAGTACATAACCTAACTACCAACACAAAACTTGAAAACGCTTTTACTTCTAGTACGGGGAACTCGTGGATTTGGTTTGGTTTCTTAGAGAAAAATTATGATCTGATGGGTTCAGGTTTGAGATGTATCCAAATCTTACATGTACTTGCCGGTATCCAAACTTTATTCGCAGATCAGGTTCGATTTGATTAAGGATAATTTCTATGAGTTGAGTCGGTGACAGATATGTTTCGGGGGAGGTGGGCAACAGTTTGGTCAAGATTTTGAGTATTTGTTTGTTTTCAAGTTTGGAAAATTAATTTTGATAAATATACAATCCGTAAATATGTAATCGCATTAATAAAAACATAAAAAGTGAGAAACTACAAAAATTATACATACTTAACTCAAACATAGAAATATAAATGTCCAAACCAAAGAGTCATTCCAATCATAGCAATAAAAAATATTTAAAACTAAATAACAAGAAACTTCAAAGTATCAAATATTAGTCTTTTAATAAAAAAATATTCAATTTTGATTATACCTCTTCAATTTAGGGTTTTCGATATATTTTTTCATTTTTATTTTTTAATAGTCTCGGATTGGTTCAGGTTGCACTCTTATTATCCAAAAACCAACTGAAACTATTTGGTTATTTGCTGGTCGGTTATTGATCGGATATTAGAGTTTAAAAATGAATTCAATCCGACCCAATTAGTTGGTTTGGGTCTAGTTAGCAGGTCATTCTGATTTGATCTGATTGTTACCCCTTACTTCTAGGCATATTGTTGACGTCACACATGACTCCAATGACAATGAGTTTAAAGTTTCATTTCAAGCCATATTGAGCACGGAAGATGAGCATGATAACAAAAATAAAGTCTAAAAGTATTTATGTGCAAAACATGATAATCTTTCAAATTATAGGGACATACTAATTTTGTAACACCCTATTATTTCGTAAATTAAGTCACTTTTTAAGTTGAAATTTGCATGATTTTGTAGATATTGAATCATATTATTGTGTATATTAGATAAATTGTTTGGATATATAGGTTTTAGGATTGAAGATTATCATTAACCACTCGTAAGGGTAAAAAGGAGATTTCATATGCATTATTTTATATCAATATAATCAATGGTTGAGATTTAGCCAGTTTAAATGGATGGTTGGATGAGTTTTACATATTTTAAAGATAAAATAATAAAATAACAAAATAAGAAGACCAAGAAGTAGAGGGAAATATGATTTTTACACGATAAGAGAGAGATCAAAAGAGGAGATTTGGATTCTTGAGTGATTGATGAGAAAAACGTGAAGAAAACATAGATTTTGGTGAGTTAATAGTGAATCGAGAAGAAAGAAGAAGAAAACAGCAAAGGAGAAGAGTATCCCACCGAATTTTCTTAACTCAAGGTATGTTCTAGCAATGGAAGTTTTTAAAGTTTTATTGGCCGAAGATTTGATTATTGGTTATGATTTATGAATTAAATGTTATGAAAGTCAAATTCGGATGATTGGTTAGAGTTTACTGTTTTAAAAAATGTTAGACTATTCAAATGGATTAACGCTCTTTTAAAGAATTGTAGTCAACATGTAGGGAAAGCTATATCTTTTTGAATTATCTAATTTGAAGTTTTGGAGATTAAGTTATGAATTTTAAATATAAAAATCAAGGAGTTTCTGTTTTCTATTTATTCTGTGCCCTAGATGTGTTTATTTGATAGCAAGGTCTTCTAATGAGTTGTAGTAGACCTAATACTCGAAATTCTGGATTTAGAATTAAGGGTTTTGGAGAAGTATAAACCAAGTTACTATTTTTATAAAATGATGGAAAAACAGTGCGTTGCGAATTCGGAGTTTTGGGCTTTTTCGAGTATTATGCTTTTAATATGTTTTAAAATTTTCAAATGGATAAGTGTTCTTCTAACCGAATGAAATAAACACTATAGGGTAAATTTGGGCTCTAGAATTAAGGAAAAATAAGTTGTATAACTTGAGTTATGAATTTTGGAAGCTTTAGTGAAAACGGTGACTTATAACATAAAAATTTATGTGAATGGTTTGGTAATATAGGTTATCAAGCTTCTAGTGTGCATTTCCAAGTTGAAACAATAGACATCAGAAATTAAGGTAAGATTATGATGCATGTGATTGGACCTTAAGTGAGACTACATTATAAAGATTAAGATTATTGTTTGTTAATGCTTTGATATACTGGACTGCTTGGGGTGTAATGCACAATACACCGACCTCAATTCATTTGAGGGTTGTTTGTGTGCTTGGTTGATATTGCTAGTTAGAATCAAGGATATGATAAATGCATGTTTTGTTTATTAAGCATTGTACATGAATCATGCATCATGTTTTACTTAATATAACAAAAATAAATTTCTCATGCATGATTTTCATAGACAACAGAACATGATACAAAGAAAGAACAAAAAAATATTCATGAATCCATGTAACAGTTTGTCGTTGATGAGAGATTTGAGATGATTGTCTCACGTGAACGTCATAGTTAACCGCTCAATTTCCCATCATAGTTTGTCCCACAACAATCTAGTAGCTACAGTAACTAAAGAAAAGAATGAATGTCACAATCGAAATGAAATTGCATAGTTTTACAAAAGTTCATGACATGTTATATATTTTATAGTTTTCATATCTTATTGAACTATATTAGAAGGACTTTATAATGTAGGTGATGAGTTTGATGCTCAGAATGATAATCACTGATGATGAAGGGTGTCCATGACGAGCATTTGGATTGTCAGTGCGAAAATGACCAATGGGTATGATTTTCGTGTAATGTATATAAGTGTTTTGAAGTTAAAGTTTAAAGATAAGCTACATTTTATAAAATAGGTTGTAAGAAACATGTTTTTGGATAACTATTTTGTATGATTTGTAATAACTATGTTTTACAATTTTTGAATGTAAATTACGAGTGTTTTTAAAAAAAATGTTTTAAGTTGTATTATTATTTAATTAAGGATGAGTTCATGTATTTCAGTCTTCCACTGTAATCAAAGATGATTTTATCATTGGTAATGAGTTTTAAATTAAATTAGAAAAAAAAATCTCTTAATGTTTTAAGGATTTTCAAAGCGAGATACTACAAATTTAGTACAAAATTTATGGTTCAAACAATCCAACATTGAGTAAAATAGACATACATGTTTTCGCTATTTTTAGTTTTACACTTGTTTCAGAATCTGCTGCTGTGCTAGTCAAATATTATATTCTTTTTTGGTGTTCGTTGGCTCCAAAAACCGTAGAATGTCTCATTTACATTCAAAGTTAGCTTTATGTTTCAGGTACTTTAAATAGTTACAAAGCATTGGATGAAGTCAAGCAATCTAAAAAGGTATAATCGTATACTTTATAATGTTTATTATTTAATACTAGTTCATTAACTATTTTCATTTTTTACTAATCTTCGCAATTTATAAATTTGGACGACGTCATAGATGAACCAAATAAATATTATTTTGAAGCTGAGTATTTGTTTACTTATTCAATACTATTTCTTTCATATGTTATGTATGTTGGATGTCTTACGTTTCTATAGGTAATTCTTGTGATGTTATGGTGGAGATTTTCTGTTTTAACTATAATTGGTATTATTTCTTCGAGTTAATCAAGGGGTTGTTTTTTCTGCCACATTTTTGTGCACGGATACTAGATATCCTTAAAGTATTTATACAAGTACAAAAAGAAAATACATGTATCATTGTTCTTAATTTAGAAATATCTATTTGAAACATTGGCAATCGGATACTCACATTATAGAATACATCCCTCATGACCGCATTAAAAGTGAGACCAACATGACAAAATATAAATCTTTATTCTTGTAAATAAACTTCAAACCATTTACATTTTCTTGATCGCACTTTGATCCAAGAATAGAGTCCGAGAGGTTGATCGTCACAAGTTTTATTTGTACTATTATTTATTTATCATGCAAAAAAACACTCTTTAATAACACTAAAACTTGCAAGCGGATACTAAAAGTCCAAAGATGTGATACACGGCTAACGTGTATTTAAAGAACATTTCGACTTAGACAAGGTTACCGGTTACGCATTACCTAGATATTTGTATACACGTTATTATTGATTTCTCATATTAACTAAGTTGACTTTTTCAACTTTTTTGTTCATCTCTTCGGGACTGGTCAGAAAACTAGCAGCGAATTCTTGATATCATAGTTCATTTTCTCCAGGTTTGGCTCCACGGCAAACTGAATCATCAGCGGCGGCCCACAGGCCAGCGCTAGAGAGCCCTCCGATCCATCGGGAATATGGTCCCGCAAGATTGCCTCGGTGATGAAGCCAACGCTGTATTGCCATCCTTCTTTTATGCTCTCTTCAATAACGTACCAGACCTTCAATCTCTTGTGCTTCTTCGCCCACCGATCAAGCTCGTCTTTGAAGAGAATATCGTCTTCCGTTTTGTTAGCGTAGACGATGAACATTTTTGTTTCGTCTTCAGAATCCTTCAAAATGGCTTGAACTACCTGATAGATCGGCGTGATTCCTGTTCCGCCGGCGAGCATGGCGAAATTTTGGGCGAACTTGGGTTTTCCATGGACGAGGAAATTACCTCTTCCGGTGTATTCTATGTGCCCCAGTGGACCTTTTATTTCTAGGGTCGAACCAAGTTGCAGAGAGTCCAGATACTGCGACATGAGACCTCCATTGGGAAACTTTGGATGCATGTTCTTTGAGTAGATTTTTACCACTAGATCGAAGAAACCGACTTCGTCAATGGAGCTTGTCGGAGTGTAAGCTCTCATGCACAGCTCCCCTTCAATGACGGCACAGAGAAATATGTGTTTTCCGACAGGTAGCCCAAGAAGCTGATCCTCGGAAGGCAAAGCAAGTCTGAAAACCCTAACGTCATGAGACAGCGAAGAGTTGGCAATGAGCTTACAGGGGATTTTTTCTTGTGGAACGAGGGTGACCCGTTTGCTCGGAGCCATTTCAATGATCGGAGCTAATGGGATGGGTATATTGGAAGCACCGTCGACTGAGTTAGTGGAGCTGACCTCGCCGATTCTATAATCTTGGAGCAACTTCTTGGCTTTGTCGGAATGAATAGCGTCGAATTCTTCAGAGCAGTCGGTTCCAGCATTAATGAGAATACTATCGGAACCTCCGGGGTGGTCTTTGAGGAAGCGCGTGCAGTCGTAGACATGGCCGTGGACGATGATCCAAGCTGAGAGAGCGTTATCATGTTTCTTGACCTCCGACATGTGGTACGCGTTGGAGGTAGTGTTGATGAAGGGGGAGGAGAGGCTCTTCTTCAAGGCCTGGTTAGTTTCCGACGAAATCTCTCGGTGTTTCTCTCTGGCCATCCACCCGCCGGACTGGTTTCCGGGCAAAGTTGGATGCTCAAACACAATCCCGATCTCTCCCTTGTGTGGTCTACAGACGTTTGTCTTCACTCTGAACCAGCAGTTGTTCATCATTCCCTGCACCATGCATTGGTTGACGTTTGTCTTCATTAAGACTTTCGAGTAATAAAAAACCCTAATCAATCCTCTACGAACACTCTAACGTGTAATTCCAAGAGTTGCATGACAAACACACGTCACGGAAAATGAGTCCCTGGCCGGACATGGAGAGCTAGACTAGAACCAGTGCACGTCGGCTCCAAACGGTCCAAGCAATCCAAAACGCAGATAGAAGCAGTGCTTCACGTTTCCCACGGTTTTTAATGATCGGATCATTGTGTGCAGTCCTTTTTACTTCTATGTCGGTCCTTTATACGTCACGTTTTCATTAAATCTCTCCAACTTTTTCTTGTTTTCTTGTGGAGCGAATAAAAAGTAATTTAGAGAGAGAGAGAAGTGATACGCATACCATGACGTTCCAGTTGAGTTTCTCCGGCTGGGTGTTGAGGGTTTCGTCCCAGGCTCGGACCGCTATCTCCTCGGCTGCAACGACGGCGAGCACTTCCACTTCCAGAGACCAGAAACTCCAGCACCAGAACTTCCCGTACTTGTTTCCCTTCTCCAGCTGGTCCAACGTGCACACATGCCACGTCTCTCCCCCGTCCATTGTCACCTCCACACGCCTCACTTTCTTCCCTCCACCTATCGCAACAATTCCTCGTTAATCATCGTCCTTCTTCTCCCATCGATTTACACTGACCGAAACTCACCGGAATACGCATATCCCCGCACAGTGTATGGCCTCTGAGTCGTCCACGAGTTTATCGGCAAGATTTCTTCATGGCATGGCGTCGTTATGACTGAGTTTATGTTCAACTCGTTTATTATATACTCCGGCTTGTACCACCAACCTACGCACAAAATACTGTTTAATCTCGGTAGTCCGTGAGTAATATTTTGTTTGGATTTGAATTTTACCTTCTGCGATCGCTAGCTCTGCGTCGATGTGGGGAGGAAGAACTCGATTATCGTTGTAATGGTAATGGTTATCCGATTCTTTCGTAGTGACGATGATTCTCTTAAGCCATTTAACCATCCGGCCGCCGATGAATCCTGGGATTATCATTCTCACTGGGAAGCCGTGGTCCGGCGCTAATCTCTCGCCGTTTTGCATGTAAGCTAAAATGATGTCTCTGGACGAATCCATGGCGAATTCTGTTTTGATACTCGTGCCGTACTTTGATCCGCCGCCGCCGCCGGGTAAGTCCTCGGCGCCTTCGAAGCAGACATTGAGACCGCCTTTTTTTCTGCTAAAGATGCCACATTTCTTGAGGACGTAACACAAGGGAACCCCGCGCCACACAGAGGTGGAGACGCCGGCCGCCCCCCAGTTGAAACCGATGGTTTGCTTGATCATGTTTTGCTCCTTCCGACGGTTTCCGGCGCAGACAAGGGTCACCGGGAACTCTCTGGAAGGGAACTCAGAGACTAGCTGATCCATAGTGAATTTGGTCGGGTGTTTAACGAGGCCGGAGACCTCGACAGTCCACGTTTCCCATTTGGCCTTGGGAACGGCGCCGTGGTTTCGGACGTAGTGGAGAGGCACCGGAGTGATGAAGCCGTGGTTCATTAGTTGGATTAATGGAGCCTCCGAGTTGAAGGGGTGTTTCCCGGTGAGGCGGACCATGGTAGAGTTTCGGTGGATCCAATTATCAGCTGTTCCCTCATCTCTCCCATCCAAGACTGACGACTCTAGTTTTGTGTTTCCCATGAGAATCATGAAGCGATATTCATCCTCATTCTCTTCATCGCTGGAGCAGTCATCCTCCTCCCACCCAGAAGCTTTTCTGAGGACAGAAAATTCAGTACTCGGCAATTTACATCCCCGCCCCGGCGAATCCGGGCGGTGGTTCGTACCTGATTTGAACGGGCGAACGACGCCACCATTCAAAGTCGGTTCCAAATGATCAAGCGGCAGGGAAACTGCCGACATGAGTGAGAGAGAAAGTGCTTATGGACTTCTCTTTGAGTCTTGTCTGTATGAGTTTAAAAATGGCAGAAGGGGGAGAGCGTGGGAGCCGATGCAGATGGGCCTCTCAGACATCAGAATTCAGAGGCATTTGGCTCGGCTGGAAGCCTTTGGTGGATAGAAGAGCCACGACTCCATCTCATTTCTCCGATACACAAGGAACCGAGGAACTTTATATATGCAGTGGAAAATAAGTAGATGAAGAAACCTAATCAAGATTTTGGTTGAGAAAGCAACAAACAAACCAGATTAGCCAACGGTTAAAGGCGGTAGCCATGGCGGAGGGAGGTAGCTACTCTACTCTTGCTGCTTGAAAAGAGAGTGGAGTCAAACGTCACAGGTGGCGCAGGTATTATCCCCTAGAAAGTGGTGCATAGGATTATCTCTCTACTTTCTATTCTCTTAGATGGCAAACGAGCCTGCCTGAAAAAGTCTAGCTCGTCGAGCCTGTCGAGCCTAACAAGTCGAGCCTAACGAGCCGAGCTTAACGAGCTTTTATTAAAAGAAATTCAACTCGAGCCGGCTCGCGAGCCACGAGTTTAACGAGTCTGCCGAGCCTAACGAGCCTTAACGAGCCGAGCCTAACGAGCCAAATATACATAAATAATTTTATCTTATATAAATAATTATAATTTATTTATTGTAACGTCCCGTTTTATTTTAATTAATTTTTTTCTTTTTTCTTTTAGACTTAAAACTGAAAGATATAAAATGATCGTAAATCTGAAATCGTTTTTCTTTTTCTTAAAACTGCAACGGAAGACTAAATACTACTCTTTTAAGAAAGCTCATATACTATAAATTGCATACATGATGCACCGTCATTCATAAACATATTTTTTGCTTTCATAAACCATTAATTTAAATAAATATCTAGTCTTCGACATCCAAATTTTAGAATTCTTCTAGTATGTCATCCGCTTGTTGTTGATCTCTCGTGACACCTTCATTCCAATTCTTCATACAAATGAGTGTCTCGACGATATCCGGTGCAAGTCTTCATCGTCGATCATCGTACACACGTCCACTTACACTAAAAGCAGACTCCGATGATACAGTAGAGACCAGAAGGATTAGTAGATCTCGTGCCAACCTAGAAAGAATAAGATATGAAGTAGAGTTGTCTTTCCACCAAGTCAAAATATCAAAATTCTCATCGCAAGAAATTTGATAGCGGGTTTCGATATAAATATCGATTTCATTTCTTTGTGAACTACAAGAATAAACATCGCTATCTAGTTCATCAAAAATGTCATTCAATAAATCTTGTGGAGGTCCAACACCGTCACTACTAGAACTAGAAATACTACATGAAGAAGGAATAAAACGAGTAACATTAGAAAATTTAAATTCATAAGAAGAATATAAACAAGCAATATCATTTTTTAATGTAGTACTATTAATTTTCGAAGTAATACTTAAATGAAAGAAATTTTATCAATAATTAAACACACTCCTTTTATTTTAAATCTAGGGTCCATTACACATGCAAATAAAAAAATATTAGGTATGTCAAGTCAATATTTTTTAAAATTTGTCTCCATTTTATCAAGTATATCACAAAATTCATTAATTTGTCTATATTTTTTAAAAGTAGCCGTTAATTTTAAAAAAAAATGGAAGAAGTAGATGAGTAGTGGGATAATAAATTCCCGAACATTCATTTGTAGCATCGTAAAATGGTTTTAGAAAATCAAGAAATAAATTAGCAACGTCACAACTACTATGATCTAAAGAAATACATTTTGTTTTTTCACTAATAAAAGCTCAAATAACTAACCAATATGGCTTAACATTTTCCAACATTAAATAAGTTGAATTCCACTTAGTATCTACATCGGTTTTTAATTTTCTTGGTTCAAATAATTCGACACTTTTAACCCCTGCGTCTGGCGGTCGACACTTTAGAGTTCCGGTCGACCTTTTTATGCCCAGGTCGACACTTTTAGACTATTAGTCATTAGAACATCAGTCAAAAATCTGAAAATATATATTCATACAACCAAAATGAGTCAAGAGTATTACTATTAGTCATTAGAGCATCATTAAAAAATTCAAAAATATATATTCATACAACAAAAACCAGTCAAGATAATTACTATTAGTCATTAGAGCATCAGTCAAAAATCCAAAATACATATTCGTACACCAAGTGAAGTCTATTACAATTTACATTTACATTTACATTAATCTAATCTTCTGATGGAGCAGTAACAGTTGAAGGTTCTGGAGCTGGTTCCGGTTCAGCCTCAGGAGCAGAGTCATTCGGAGGATTTGGAAAGGAAGATGAGTTGAGGTCCTGAACTTTTCGATATAGACAATAGAGCTTGTCTTCTAAGTCATTCATCCTCTCTTCCACGTAATTTTCCAAGCCGTCTATGGTTTCTGTTAACTGATCGAATTTGAATTCCAAATAGGCTTTGAATTGATCTAGAATAATGGGTTGAGGGGCAGGAACTGAAGGCTGAGGTGTTGAAACTGAAACAGAGAGAACTTCGTGATAGACATTTTGGTTGTTCGCTTTAAATATCCAGATACCATCTTCATCACGGGCAATTCTCATGCGAGCAAGAGTAGACTCAGAGTAAGAATCTACATTCCTCACAGGTAGTGAAAGCTCATTTGTAGGAAACACGACTCCAAAATCATTAAGGATCGTCATTAACATGAGATTATACGGCAATGACTTATAAGCATTTTCAAATAATTCGATCATGCGTTTGACAATAACATAACCAATTAAAATTGGTTCCGTTATAGATGTTGTGGAGGAGAAACAAATTCATTCTACTTATATGGTCGCGATGACCATCCCTCGAAAGAAGATTATAAGTAATCATGTGGTGAATAAGGCGAGCTTCTACGTTAAGGTCACTAGCTTTAGATCGGGAAGGAAGAGAAGTATTTGGATTTTTTACAATCATTCTCAGAAAGGAACAATAATTACTATTCTTGACAAATGGATACTCAACAAATGACTCATAATAACAGACTGCACGCTCATTGTCCCTGCATTTCAGTAGATCATTGATTTTACGGGAATTGAACGTTATGTGTTTGTCATACATATAACTTGTTACTTGAAGATGTTGTACAAAATATGAGAAATTTGCATAGAATAGTCTAATTGTATTTTCAAAATATGGACAGGGAAATTGAAACAGAGTGGCTAATCCTATACGATTTAACAAATTGTAGATGTCTAGTCCAGTAAGATAGCGTTCTTCAAAAACACGACTAGGAATGATCGACTTATATTGAAATTCGGACTGATAAACATTTTTAGACTTCATGTTTGCAAACAAATGTTTATCAAATACTTCGATTGTGATCGGTATGTCACTATTTGAAGTCACTTTCTGCCTTTTGTTTTTAGAGCGGAAATTTGATAAAGAAGCCATGATTTTAAAATTTGAACAATTTAGATAGCAATTAGCCAATTAGTAGAGACTAGAGAGTAGAGACTAGTGGTCCACCCGAAAATAGGAATTACCAGGAAAATCTTTGAGCTCTAGAAGACAAAACAGATAAACTGAGCAATTACCAGGAATTGAAGCGCCGCTGCTAAGGGAGGAAGATGTCAGTCGTCTCTATGAGTCAAGAACGACGAGAAGTTTTATTTGAGAATTGAGATTAGGGTTTGAGTTTCCGTGTTCCGTCTCTGTTTTGTAACTTTAAAAGCAACGCGGTCGACATCTTACATAAGCGGTTGACACCTTCCAAAAGACGTTCTTGCGGTCGACAGTTTTCGTCTGGCGATCGACACCTGGCTGGCTCGTTAGGCTCGCGAGCCGGGCTCGTGGGCCCGCTCATCGAGCCTAGGCTCGGTGGGCTAGTGAGCCTGAAAAAATGAGCTCAGCTCAGCCCGCCTCTCACAAGCGGGCTGAGCCCGCTCAGCTACAGTAACGGTCCGAGAGGGCGGGCTTTTTGCCACCTTTACTCTCCTATAATTCTTGCTCTCACAGTGCAACCAATCTCGGTCTGACAGTTTATGAGTGAGTTAGATCAAGGTGACTCAGCAGCCTAAAAGTAGGAAACTCATACTTGTTGTCACAAGGAGCTACTTTACATTAGAGGTAACGACTCTCACACTGTGACAACGCAGACTTCGAATCGTGATCATCTGCATCTAAATTTATCATTTTCAAATCAACATGTCTGTACTCACTAGTTTGTTCTCTCCTCTTGCCTACTATTCCAGCTCCTTGCCACAACCAACAGAAATACACCGTTTGTCAATCCTGCAAATTCAAACGTCCCAAATAAGGTGGCCACTGTGTCACCTTGCCCTTTGGGGCACGCCTAAAGTCATCTTCCTACCCTTCTCTCTCTCTCTCTTAACATCTCACTACCCAACACAGGTGTGCCAAAGACGATCAAAAGAATGGAGTTGCTGAAAAGACAGTGATGGCATGCTTCAAATGTTAACCAGCTCTTTCCCATGTGGCCGTGGAGTTGAATCTTTGTCACTGCCATTCATTAAGCCAATATATAAACTTAATTCAGCCCTGCAATTAGCATTGTAAACAAGGGAAAATTACTTTGACCCTCTGTCAACTCTGCGGCGGTGCAGAAGAGACGGCCTCCAAATGGATCCACCCTGCATCACCAATTCATCCATCAAGCCAGACATTACTATATTTTATATTAGAACACAGTCAACCAAATAAATATCCAAGAAGATTCTCCTTTTTTTTGTGTCATTTTTAAGAACAATGGAAGTGGAACTAAACTACATGCAATATTAAAACTACAACAAAAATTTAGCTATCTTTTTCCAGCGGTCTCCCCACCAATTTGCTGAGATTTTCTGGTCTGAAAATCCCAAAGAAGCAAATCCTTAAGACTAACAGTTTCTTAGATATGAAAACCGATTTTTGTAGATTTACCAGGTAAGACCATCTCCAATACAGACAACAAACGAATGTAATACCAGTCTGATAAGGACTTGAACTGCCCAAAAAGCCAATTTTTCATAAACATAGATTGAGTTTTTTCAAGATAGATGATGAATCAAACTATGATAGAGAGCTCAGACAATGCTGATTTCTCGACCATCACTTCCCGAGAAACTGTCCAAGATCTTAATCAATGGCAAGAAATTTACATCCAACAGAGACCTGAAAATCCACACTCAGAATCATTTGTCTGCTACAACTGAACAGACTGATATTGAAAAGATGCTCCAATTTACCATTTCAAGCAACAATGTTAAGTTTCATATAATACACCAATTCAAATTTTACTGCAACCAACTAGTGGCATATCATATTTAGTACTGGATAATTTGAATATACTTCAATATGTTCAGAAGATATAAGAAATCAATAGTAGGTGAGAAACGAAAAACATTCAGCACTGGTTACAAGTTAGCCTAACAAACACATTTGAATATACTTCTAAAAGTGTTTTCAAAATTAAGAAGAAACAATGCTACATCAAAGAAGCAAAGATCATCAATCAACCAGGATATCAGGAAAGGGCAATGCAATTGGTGCTTCAGAAACCTATGATATATAAATTCCAACCTACAACCAAGAAAACCATGTAACTTAAAATATTCACGGCAAAACCCAAACAAGATCGTTAAATTTTTTCCAAAAAGAAATTCAACGGTGAATAAGTGCTTACATTAGTATGACCAAGAGAAGAATGACCCATCTAAGCATTGATTATTCAACATATGAATACAATACCACAACCATAAAGGCGTATTCAACTATTTTACCTGCAATTCTCACTTTACTCTCCATGGTGGAAGAGTCGTAGGCACGGACATCAGCGTCTGAAATTGGTTGAACAACTCCTGTAGGAGATAGGGAGAGTTGTCCGAAAGTTCTTACCCCTTGGATATAGGTTGGCCTTCATCGACTTTTGAGCTACCCATTGGCGTTGGTCTTTCTTGGAATACGACCTGCTGCCCATTGTGATGGAATTGAATGACCTTGGTCTTCCGATTGACATGAGTCGAGATTGGTCGCAGTCGGTGCGGCTTCAGTAGATCCCCGTTTGTCTCCTCGCCAGTTCGCTAATCTAGTAGTTTGAATGAAAACGTACTTGTCATCTGCAAGTTTAGCAAATTCCATCAACTGATGCAAACCGGCCGGGGACAATATTCGGACCTCTCTTTTCACGTCGCTCTTCAGCCCTTGAAAAAATGCACTCGTGAGCACTCCTCGGACACCCAAGGCAGGTGGGCGATTATCCCCTGAAAGAGAGTCCGGTGCTTCGCGTTGCTGCCGATCTGACGGAGAGAAAATAGTTGATCGTTGTGGCTACCTTCTTTCACCGTCCTGAAACAGAGTAGCAACATTCGCTTCAGCTGAGCCAATGCTAGAATAGGTCGTCTACTCTGCTCCCATTGGAACCACGACAGAATCGGTCCTTCAAAACAGATGGT
Source organism: Begonia fuchsioides (assembly GCA_003255005.1). Classification (NCBI taxonomy): domain Eukaryota; kingdom Viridiplantae; phylum Streptophyta; class Magnoliopsida; order Cucurbitales; family Begoniaceae; genus Begonia; species Begonia fuchsioides. The sequence goes on from QAOC01024330.1 coordinate 56,305, forward strand.
CACTGCCTCCACCTTTTATTCCTCCATCAGTCTGTTTACGCCACAGAAGCGCTCTTTTCTACCTTCACTCTCACACACTCTGCAATTCCTCTTTCACAACAGAATAACATAGAGTGCCCCACCTAATTTAATCTCTCTTCTGCTGTGAATAAACATGCATTATTACGGGTGGTCAAGTTACGGTATTAATGGATTCAGGAGCTAATTCCTCATTTATTAACTGGAATATAGTTCAACAACAAAAATTACCCCTTTCAACTATTCCAGAATTAGCCATAGAGGTGGTTGATGGATTCACAGTTGGCATTGCAAATAATTGTAGAAAATCTCTCAAACTACGAGGTGTTGGCCTCTGTGTGGATTAATTACCATGTGATAGTCCGAGGGTTAATGTGGTTTTAGGCATATCATGGTTGAAATCCTTGATGACTATCAAGGCTAACTTTGGGAATTACTGCTTAGTTTTGAGCAGAAAGGGACTGAGTATATGTTGCAGGGGGACCCCAACTTGTCCATACATCGAGCTAATTTGGAAGAACACCATTCCAGTCAAGTAGAGAGACTGGGATGGGAGATTTTGTGTGAAAATTAAATAAGATCACCATTCCAGACAAATTTCCTATTCCCATTATCGAGGTAGACATGTTTATCGAGAATGTAAGCGCAACTAGGATATCGAGAAAACAACATTTGGCACCCACGAAAGTCGTTACGAATTTGCAGTGATGCCTTTGAGGCAACTATGAGAGAGTTTTTTTTACCATGATTCAGGTGTTATGTGTTGGATGACATTCTTATTTTCAGCACTGCAATGGAGGAGCATGTTTAACATTTTACCCATCCTTCTGGAATTGCTAACAAGTACAATAATTTATATGTGATTTCATTTTCACTTTTAAATTTGAAGAGAGATTGTGTGCATTAATTGAGAATAAATATTTATTATTTGAATTTTATAAATATTATTATTTATAACATTAATGAGAAATTATGCTGTCGTGGCAGAGAAAAAATGTGACGGAATTAATATGAAATTTAAAAATAAAATATTAAATGAAATTATTTTTCCTTATTGGAAGAGGAGGTTATGACTCTTTGTACGGTTCGTTCTCCGCCCTTCCATCCTCGCCCATTCTCTCTCGCTGCCTCGTCCTCTCTCGCGTTGCCCGCGACCGAACGAACCAACTAAGTAACCGACCTAAACCTTATTGCCATCCGGATTCTCGCTCTCCATTCGCTGCTCAATCCCTCTGTTTATCTGCAATCTTCTACTTCTTTTTTCCAGATTGTAATTATACTCGGGCCTGCCGAAGGGTTACGTTTCTTACTCTCCTCAATCACTGCGGCTAGGGTTAAGTCTTTCTTTCCTTATTTATCCGTTTGCTTTCTTGTGCTTTTATTGTTTTCTCGGGACCTATGTGCTTCAGTTTTTTGTTGCTTGTTTTCTTTGCTGTTTAGACTTTTGGTTTGGAGGCTATAGAGCCATTTTTTTCTCCTGGGATTCTTAATTTGTTCTCGAAATTGGTATTCGTGCTCTGATAGTTCTGTTTTATTTATTTTTGCGTTGGCTTTTGTTTCTGATTGTAATGATATATGGTTGAGGGGTCTTCGGTTGAATTATGGGGCTTGTTTGCCAGCTTCGTAATTTTAACCTCTTATTCACGTTCCTTAATCGATATATATAGTTTTATATTTGCAGTGACGATGATTTCTGGCTGTGTTTCTCTACCCAATTTCCTTGAAGTCGACTGTTCGACCACATAGGTGGAGCTTTTGCTGAGCCATTGTGATGGTGTTCGACTGCACTTGCTTTCCTGAAGATTTTACCTCTTCTTTTGTGCCCCTGTGAGAACAAACTTCTAGGTGGTCCTGCAATCGATAGACTTGTCAACATTTAGTGCAGTTGTTCGGTATTCACAGAATTGGCCGGAACTGTGAATAATACGTTTGTTGACGGGAGAAAAATGTTGACACAGTTTATAATTGAACATCTGCCGCCTCGACATTGTTTGCATAAGATATTTATAGTGACCGTGTAAACTAATAAGTTCATCCAAGAACCAATCAGTGCATTGCCGCTCTGTCTTGCTAATTTAGGGTGTCAATGTTGGATTTGATAACTGTGGGAGTCTTTTTTTACTGGGTGTGGGGGTGCTAGTTGTAGTGAGAAGGTGAAAAGTGCAATTTTTATTATTATTTGATGACGTTGAGCATTCCTCATGGATAAAAGTGAACCCGCATTAGTTCCAGAATGGCTGAGAGGCATTGGAAATAATTCTGGTAGTGGTAATGCAGCCCACCATTTTCCATCATCTTCCTCTCATTCAGGTAATTCAAACTTTCTTATTTTTAGAATTATGATTCATATACATTCTTATTCAGGGTCTAGTCTCTTGATTTTCTTTGACTTTTTTTGTTTCGTTTATCTTTATTTGGCCTTGATTCTCAAATATTTCTTTATGGATTTCTTAATTGCTGCCCCTAGATGTTCCATCACTAGCTCATTACCCAAGGAACAGAACATCTAAGAATAGTGGTGATTTTGACATTCCCCGTTCTGCTTTTCTTGACCGGACCTCTTCCTCAAATTCAAGGAGGGGTTCAAGTAATGGTTCCACAAAAAATGCATACAGTAGTTTTAATAGGGGGCAGAGGGAAAAGGATCGTGAGAAAGAAAGGGAGAAGTTAAGTTTTGGAGACCAATGGGACGGTGATGGTTCTGACCCTCTGGGAAATATTTTCCCTAGCAGGATTGATAAGGAACTTTTGCGGCATTCCCATTCAATGGTTTCTAGGAAGCAAGGTGAAGTACTACCTCGTGGAGTTGCTACAGATGCAAAAGTTAGTCAAAAGAGCAATCACAATGGTAATGAAATACTTCCTACTAACGCCAGTATTACTATTCAAAAGGCTGTGTTCGATAAGGCTTTTCCTTCACTTGGAAATGAAGAAAGGCAAGGGGTTCAAGACCTAGGAAGAGTATCATCTCCTGGTTTGAGCATCACTGCTCAGAGTATACCTTTCAGCAATTCACCATTGATTGGTGCTGATCTTTGGACATCAGCTCTTGCTGAGGTTCCCAGTATGATTGGAGGAGGTACTGCTATCCCTAGTGGTGGTGCAGGATCCTCATCTGTTGCTCAGCAAACTGGTGCTATTAATCCAGTGCTTGGGTCTTCCAGTATTCTGACTGGTCTTAATATGGCTGAAGCATTGGCACAGGCTCCATCACGTGCTCGTGCTGCTCCGCAGGTAACTGAGGTTGTTACTTATACCTTTCAATGCTTGTGTAGGTTGAATTAATCTGGTAACTGACATGGGTGTTATTTTTCGTTTCAGCTATCTGTAAAGACTCAAAGACTTGAAGAATTAGCTATCAAGCAGTCAAAACAATTGATACCTGTGACACCTTCGATGCCAAAAGCTTTGGTAAGACTTTTTGTCTTTTGAGATCTTGTTGTTTAAAAAATATTCTCATATCATACAAGGTTGCAATTTATTTCTGTTGATCAAGAATAGAAAAATATGTTATGATTTTAGACAATGTTACTGAAATGACCAGCTTTCTCTGCTATGTTGTTTTCTGTATTGCATAGAATAGTATGGCTCGAACCCTTTTCGACTGTGATTGCAAAAGCTAAAAATAATAATGTATTCTTATCAGGGTTGTACTATGTGATTGCATATTTATTTTGTAAAATGATTTCAGTAATAAAAGTTTCTTGAGTGACCTGCAAATTTCAAACTCTGTTAGTATTTTTTATGGTTGTTTAATTGTATTGAACCACCTAGATTATATTGGCTCTCCGTTCAGAGTTTAGCCTAGATAAGTGTATGAATAAATCTAGAGATTTTGCTGTTATTGTGACGTTTACTTTTTTGTTCTTTTATGTTGTGAATGAGGAACATGTTGTAGGTGCTGGTTGTATTAAGTTTAGCAGTGTCATTTTGGATGTGTCGATAGTGTAAAGACGTGATCTGTCAGTGGCTCTCCTTTCTCTCATCACAAGTCATAAAGTTTTGAATTTAAAACACCTTAGATTGTGAAAAGGTCCTATTATATGAAGAAAGGCTGGATTATAAAATTGTAAGTCTGCAAATTGTTGCATTTGAATATACTGTGCTAATTGTTCAGCTTAGGCAATGGTTATTAGAATGTAATAGATAAGGAAAAACATGACATTGTTATTTTTTTCATTTGATGAATTTTATCTTATTATTTGTTGGTAGCAAATCTTTTTATTTCTGCATGTGATCATTATTATTTGGTAAGTGAGGAAATTTTTTGATCACAGATACTTGCTCATTTGTCAGGTTCTCACTTCTGATAAATTAAAGCCCAAAACACTACCCTGGACCTCTGAGGTGAATGCCGCCCCTAAAAATGTACAACAGGGTTCCTCAGTGCTGCAGCAGGCTCATCCCTCTTTTCGTAGTGGCCAAGTCAAAACCGACGTGCCCAAGGCTTCTCATGGCAAGTTTCTCCTTCTTAAACCTGTAAGGGAAAATGGAGTCGTCCCTGCTCAGAAGGATGCTTCTACTCCAACTAGCAATGCAAACAGTGGGGTAGCGAGTACCCATGTTGCTGTTGCTTCGGCTTTGCCTGCCCCTTCTAGGATCTTAAACAATCAAAACTCATCTTCTATGGAGCGCAAGATGGCTTTTTTAGACCCTAAATCCGGATCAACGTTGGAAAGGAGACCATCCATTTCTCAAGTCAAGAGCCGGAATGAATTTTTTAATCTGATAAAGATGAAAACTTCTACAAGTGTTGCCACTAATTCGAGTAATGTTTATCCCACTAATACAATGGAGATATCTGATGAAGTAGCTAGAGGAGTGGTTGGTGATCCTGCAAATCCTCACATTGGCAATGGGGCTGAGACGTCTAGCAACAGTTGTAATGATGATACTAAGAAGTTGTCTAACAACGAAAAGAACATTGTCATTCCCAGTGCAGCTGTATATCCGGATGAGGAAGAAGCTGCTTTCCTTCGTTCTCTTGGATGGGAGGAAACTTATGGGGAGGACGAAGGTCTAACCGAGGAGGAGATAAATTCTTTTTATCAGGAGGTAAAAAACATTGCATTATTTTTCATTCCTTCGAACAGAAGTTCTTTCAGGAGAGGATTAAATATTTTAAACGATTTGATTTCTCTTCTTTCGGTGTGGTTAAGTTATAGCATCTATAGAAGGAAGTTCAATGATTTAGGACATGAGTTTACTAAATATGTTTGATAAATCTTGCTGTATCTTAAGTTATTGGGGCTTGGATAAGGACGAGGGAAGCAAATTAAGATAAGGTTGTCTGAACTTCCGTAAGAGAAAGTGATTGGTTCTCGATGCTGCCATTGGCTTATGAATGTCTGTTTTGTTGCAGTACATGAAACTGAAGCCCTCTTTGAAAGCATGCCAAGGAGTGCACCTAAAATTGTCGATGGCGTCTGAATCTCATGGGGCTAGCGTCAGTGACGGTCGCACTGAAATAAGATCATCGACCTCACAGTTCGAAGCTTGACTTGTTCTCTATCCGATCCAGAATGGGAAAAGTTCCATCTTTCACATGGTGAGCTGTTTAGGTATTTTTGTTTCTTTCTCTTTTTTTTTCTGGTTTAAAAGAAAAAGAGAAGCTTATGAATGGTGGGGGCTAGAAGAAGAGGAGGATGGGGTGTTCCTGGGAAAGTAGTGCACGAGTCACAGTTGTCCAAAACCAAGCTGGGTTTGAGGAGGGGATTTTTGAGTTTTTGCGGTGGAAAGAGCCATGGGAATTTCTTTCTTTTTCTTTTTCAATAGGGTTTATTATTCTACGTGATAATTCAAAGGTTTAATTGTGCTTTATAAAAGGGAAATTCTTAAGTTTCTCTCTCTCCTTTTTTTGTTTTAGTATTTATCTGGAGTAGTACCTCTTCTTATTAAGTTTAAAATTGGTAACATGAAATGACTCCTACTCTCTTAGCAAACCAAGGTGTCATCCTTCATCAATATATCGTCAGAAATCCACACTTGAGAATATAATCAACATAAATAGTTTAATCAATCATAAGATTGAGATATTTTTTAAAATTAAGTCATTTATGTATTGATTACTTTTTTATTATACATTTTTTTTGCAAATGTGTTAAATATTAATTAGTTATAAATATTATATTAATTATATTCAGATTGAATTGATATGATATTTCATGTCATTATAAGAAGGGCAAATGTCAATTTATCCCTTGTATTATAGGAGTATTTGCAGTCAATATTTCATACTTTAAGTTTATCAATTTACTCCTTAAATTTAGACATAATTTCAAGAAACATCTTTAGTTAATGTTTCCTTCCAACGACTTGTCAAAGAAAAAGAGAAGTGGACAGAGGGATCCATCCCACCAACTAGAGGCAGTTGACGTTGTTTTAAACTTGAAGAAACATCAACGATCCTGTAGGTAACTGCGCTGGCCCTCGACCAACAACAATTCCTGGCGAATGCTGTGCTGATTTTGATCGTGGAGAGGAGATGGAGTTGATAATGGTAATGGCGGAAGGGAATCGAGAATAGTGAAGAGTGAGTCCTCTTAGGAGCTTCATCTTCTTCGTCGGAGGGCTTTCAGTTGAGGGCCAAGCTCTGTTGAGAAGTGAATAGAAAATCAATCACTAAAGTCCAGTAGATTTGTGGGTGTTTGAACTCGAGATTTGCGATTCAATGTTGGTCCAAGATCGTTCAACTGTGCCCATATATCCGAAAAACCACTCCAGAATCCCATCTAATCCCTAGGGCTAGGCGCGGGTCAATTCGAGTCGGGTCAGGAAAAATCTTGACCCGACCCGAACCCGATAGGGGGAAAAAAGTTGACCCGATAACGACCCGACTCGATAAGGGAAAATCTTGACCCGACTCACTCCTTATCGGGTCTTTATCGGGTCCTTATCGGGTCAACGACCGTTAAAAAAAATTCAACATAATCTTCCCTAAAATTTCATCTAATCCCACCTAAAAACAATCAATTCAATATATTTAAATAATCATCCATATTCTAATCATCAGTCTCCTGAAACCTTTTCTTAGCGCGAGGAGGTAGGCCGGAGGAGGAAGCTAAAACGTCGAATGGGGTGTTAAAGGAAGCAGCATTTGGAACAAGACGAGACCGAAAATGCAAGCTTGGAACCACCGATTCTTGGCCGTCCGGAAAATTGAAGTCGCAGGTGGAGTTGAGGGTCAACAAAGTTGCCGGAGACGGCGGCGGAGAGCTGGGGCCAAAGATTCCAGGGTCTATAGCAGGGGGAACCAGGTAGCAAGGGGAGGAATCTTTGGCGAAGGGGCGAGCGAGAAAGTCCTGGAGGTTAACACGGCGAGATTCGTAAGTTGGAGGTGTATTTTGGGATTCAACGAGAGGTCACCGTCGCTACTGTAGCGAAGAGAGAAGAGATTAATGTTGTTCCAAACCTCTTCCATAGCTTCGCTCTTCTTGGTGGAGAGACGAGGGGGAAAATGGACAGACGACGGAGCTCCGATTTGTTACATTCACTTCCCACCGTACCCAACCGCCCGTTGCGGAGGACAAAGAAGAAGAAGAAGAGAGGGAAAGGAAGAGAAAAACAATTATATGCGGGTCAAGCGGGTCAAGCGGGTCAACCAAAACAGACCCGCTAACCCGCTAACGACCCGCAAACTTTCAATTTTTTAAAGTGTTAATCCGTTACCCGACCCGTTACGACCCGTTAACTTGCGGGTCGGGGCGGGTTTGCCCACCCCTACTAATCCCCATCCGAACCGTTTCCATGGGCTGAAGAGCCTCGATCGTCACTCGAATAGCGTCTGTGAGACTACAAGCCTTGATTTCGCTGTTTCCAATCTAAAGCCATCACACTCGAGAAGATTCAACTCCCGGTAATCAATTGGAATTACCAATCAATTTCAGAAGAAGATAAGAGAGAAAGAGGGATAAATAATATTGGCAGTATTATATTTATAATACAATATAAGCGACCAGAACGTGTAGAAGAACTAGGGATGCAAAAGAGTGCGTCACTAGGCATCATAACCTCCCACGTACCAACCGCCATTACTGCCTGCAAATGACGCGCGCGAAATCGAAAATTTCTTGGGCAAAAGAAAATTAAAATTAGAGTGGTGGCCGATGTCACCGGCGGAAGAAAATGATGGGTAGTGGTGTGGACGGAGGTTGCGGCACTGAGGAACGGCCTTGCCCAGTTTCTAGGGTTCCGGCGAGAATTTCGGGGTCATAAGAAGTCTCATCCGGGGTCAAAAAGTCAGGTGTTGAGAAGTGTGGCAGTACTAATTTATGGACCGAATGTGAGGACTGCTTTAGGGACGTGACATTGCATGACGTATCCACGTTGTCTGAGATATCTTCTCCCAAAAACATGAGTTTCGTTTAGGAGCTTCAAACCGTCAAAGTCCAGGGGGATCTCGTTTATTACCACCTTGAACGGTGTCATCTAATATTCTGCCAATGGTAGCCATTTGAACCAGCTTCTAGGTTTGTCACCTGAAAAACACCTTGAACAAGATTCACTTCCATTTGTTTGTGGGTAGTATGAAAAACTAAACTTTAAGGTAGGGCCATGTAATCTGAATAGCTCCTTCACAAAGTGGCAGACAAACAGTTTGCCTCTATCGCAAACAATAGATTTTGGCATACCATGCAATGTGAATACCATTTGAAAAAACAATTAGTGGCTCTAAGTTTTTTTCATGTACAGATCCTTGAAAGAATAGCCATTTATTCACGTTCATACACAGATTTCAATCTACTTTGCTTGAATTTGTGTTGAAGCGGCTTCCACACCCTCTTTAGATATAATATAACCAAGATAATCCACCGATGCTTCACAAACAAACATTTCATTTTGTTAACATGTAATCGATGATCCAATAATGTCTTTAGTGCTATGAGTAAATGCGATAAATGCATTTCCACTGTCTGACTATACTTTTTTTGTCAAGAAATCTATAAGAAAAGTGTTATTTAGGAGAAAAAACCAATTAACGTAAGTCATAAGCAACGATCATATTACTTAAGGAACTATCATTCAACATTGACATCCCGTACTGAGATTGTTGCCAAAAGCTGAACCTGCCATTTTTAGTAATTTGTCTTCGCTCGGGATGACAAAAAGAAAAGACAACAATAAAAAGATGATATTTGATGATTATAACGCAGTTACATTCATATGTTACGGACAGCAGCACGAGACTAGTTGAGTTTTGGATTAAAGACTCACCTAAATTTGGAATAGCAGTTCGAGATAGTGATCTAATGCACTTGGTAAGCCTCAAATTGCTTCCTTTTTCTCCTTCCATGGATTCAGGTGTTTGAGCAGAGCTGTTCCTGACTTCAGTGAATTGAGCTCTTTAATTCCATGGATTCAAATTGCTTCCTTTTTCTCCTTCCATTGATTGAATCCTAATCAATCGTCCATGTTAAAATTTCAAAAAATGTAATGGGAATGGACTTCATATGAAAGAGAGAGAATGAATGAGATAATAGTAGTTACCTTGTTTTATATTTTAAAATTAATTTTATCTAACATTCTATAAAATGAATTAAATAGTTTTTTTAAAAGAAAATATCATAAATATATTGAATAACCTATAATGAGGTGAAATGTTAAATTTTAAATTCAGTTTAATTTTTAAAAATGACAACAAATAACAAAGCCAAAACAATTATATATAATGACCTAAATGATAAATCACCAGGTCATGTTAATTAATTTATTTTATTTTAATTAATTGTTATGAGAAATTAGATGAATTGTCACTGACAAATTGATATATTATTTAATTAAATTTGAACAATAATTGTTGTCAGAAAGAATTCTGATGTATTCACAGTTGCGGAATCCAATAGTATTACAAACTTAAATAAAAAAGAAGCAAAATACTTGTAGGAAAATGCTAAATTTTTTATTAATTATTGTTAGTTGTATATAAAGTGGAGATAACAAATTCACATTGAAATTTACTTCAAAATCATAGGAAGTTTGCTAGCTTAAATTTCAAAATGATAGGCAATTCAAATTTTGAACAGTATTCATTTTGTTTTCAGGGTTTAAGTACTTGTCAAACACTTATTTATGGAATTAAAATGTTGATTTAATTCGAATTCTAATTTTTGTTGGAAAGATTTAACTAATTTGAAATTACAACTCAATTATATTGGTTGAGATTACAAAATTATTCATTTTTTTAGGAAAATGAATCAAAACCAAGGAAGTCATTTAATTTTTTGAATGATGTTGATGTTAAAATTAATGTAACAATTGGATGTATATTCAAAACTATAAACATGACGTAAACATAAAATTACTTTAAATCATGTAAAGCACATTTTAAAAAGTGTTATCATTTCAATAGTTAGTCACATTGATAACTATATATATGGTGCCCTTCACAAATTTTCCTGGGAAATTTAACTGTAAATCAACTTACATCTGAAAACAAAACTATCTAATTCAATTTAAAAAATATGCATTAGTTGTAAACAATACACATTTATTCCAATTAAAATTGAAATAATACTCATTGAGATATTAGAGAGATTTCTTCTTATTTCGATTTATCGGTCTTGATATAAAGTAATCAGAAAGGCATGTACTTTACTAGCAAAATGTTAAGTGCATTATATTTGGGTTAAGTTCATTCAATATCTTGAATCTTTTAATTTTTGAGAAAAAAAAATTTTTTGGCCTGAGTTTTCGGGAAATAGGCCAAATCGGGCCTGAGTTTTCGAAAAACAAAATTTGAGCTCATCAGACGCATATTCGGATTAATCATTCGCCCGAGTGAGGCACGATCGGACGAATGATTCATCGATCAGATGCATCATTCGTCTGATTTTTGCTTCACTTGGACGAATGAGTCTTAATCAGACGAATTATTCGTGCTTCATTCGTCCGTTTCATGCCTCACTTAGATGAATCATTCGTCCGAGTGAGGCAAGTTATGCGTCTGATAGCCATGACAACTATAAATTTGCTATTTTTTCTCATTTTTTACCACTCTGAAATCGTAGTGAAACTCTGCCGAAATTTTTATTTTTTTGTAAAAATGAATTTTGGTTGTGAAAAAAGCATTAGAATCGTTGGACAACATCGCGACGATGATGAGATATCGTTACAGCCCTCGTACCTTAGAGACCATCCTCGGGTTCCGGATTCGCCGTTGTCGGTAGATCCACGTCGTGGCGAATTTCGCTCATTTGCAAACGAGAGGATGTTTCACGAAGTCTTCTTGGGCGAGATGTGGTAATTACACCGGAGCACATCAACCGAGTTATCGATTATTCAGATGAGTCAGAGGATGGATATTACGAGATGTATTACAACTCCGCTCAAACCGCACCTTGTATTGTATAAGGGGTGGGATTATCATTTTTGAGGTTGATTCTGGCGTCGGATAGTTGAACAGATTCTTTGATGAAGCCGAAAGCGAATGAGCTCAACGTGGTCGCTCGGGTGATCCAAAACATGATATCTCACACCATTCTTTCTAGGGACGAACATTGCGAGCTAGTAACTCGTATGGACTTATATATTATGTATTGTCTTTATACTGAGACTCAGTTTAACCCGAGATATTTAATTTTGCGTCATATGGGTGAGATTCATAAGTGGGTTAAGAAAAATCTTTCACACGGAGTTTTGATAACAAAACTCATATCCATACTATGTGGAGCGATTCCTCGTGGTGAGGTGATGAGGGCGCCCCGGGCCCAAGATGTCTTCGATCGTCGTCAACTTGGGAGGATGGACTTGATATAGAGTTGGGCTGGATCGTCGTCAACAAGTAGCCGGCTGGATGCACTTTGATCTGGACGTTGATCTTCCCACTCAGGATGATCCGCTGGAGTTTACTCAGATGCTCACTCATCTCTATGCTGACATGGCAGAGCCGTCTTTTGGTGGGATGTCAGGACCTTCCGCATCTTCGATGAGTCATATGCCAAGACCTTCCGACCCTTCCGCTAGACAGATGCCGAAGCCCTCGTACCATGAGCCAATGTTGACTTTTATGATAGAGCAGATGGACCTGTTTCATACCATGCAGATAGAGCGGATGGACAGTTATCATGCCATGCAGATAGATGCAGAGGATAGACATGATTGAGCACACAATAGACAAGACGCGTCGCACGCTGGATACGGCCGAGATGTTTTGAGTTTCTCCTTTTGACCAGGATTCTCCACACCCCCTACGAGATTGTGGAGATTTTTAGCTATTTTTTCATTTTCTGCTGTTATTGTACTTTTTTTTTCATATTGTCGAAGAAATTGAAATTGTTCTTCGAAATCTTTCATTCAAGCGTCACGCTTCTAGGCGACTGTTAATTGCAATACCTAAAGTTATGATATTATTGTGAATTTTACGTACCGTTTCCATTATAGATGAGATTTCCCACATAGGCTGACTCTTGAACCTACCAAGATATGTAGCCGCCACCCATTTTGCCTATGCAAGTCGATTTTCCAATACTCGAGCGCAAGTACGACTATCAACGAAAGTTTTAATTTGGATTGTTTCTTCGTCATGCATCTTTAAAGCATGAAGGCGCCATGAACATCCCTCTACACATATTGTTGTTAGTTTCTTTGGATCGCTTTTTTGAAAGTGATCCCATATCCATTTGATAATGCATTTTTCGTTATTTCATCTTTCAAATCTTTAACAGATGAGTACCTCTTACCGAGATAAAGCTCGCTCTTGGCCACCGCTGACAAACTCAAAACTTCGACTGTATCTTCCTTGTCTGATTCAGGTGGCGTAGTCAAAGCTATCATATTTGCCCCATCTGAGGAAGATTGAACCTCTACATCATATCTACAACCAACAAGTTGCAAATGAAGGACATATGTATTAGGTTTGTAAACTCAATCCATATTTGATTCACTTTCTTATATTTCATCTTCCTTGTTATTCGTCGCTTCTAACCACCAGTTGCTCGAGCTACCAGCAATTATAGCAGATATAAAACTATTTTTAGAAGGTGTGATTTTCGATGAGAAAAAATGGGGAATTTATAATTTTTTTGGGCTATCAGACGCATAACGTGTCTCGCTCGGACGAATGATGCATCCGAGCGAGAGACGATCGAACGCATGAGGCATGAATCAGACGAATGATGCATCTGATCGATGAATCATTCGTCCGATCGTGCCTCACTCGGACAAATGCTTAATCCGAGTATGCGTTCGATGAACCCAAAATTTGTTTTTCGAAAATTCAGGCTCAATTTAGCCTATTTTCCAAAAACTTAAGCCCAAAATTTATTTTTACTCTTAATTTTTTTATTGAACACATTGGAAAAATATTTTTGACACACGACACCTCCAACCATTTAATATCTCATATAACACCTTAACTTTAACAACTCTTTAATGTTGTTCTTCATGAGTAAGCATGACAATGAAACATTTTTTAAGGAGAGAGAGAACGACGTTATATTTGTTAAAATGAAGGCATTGAGTGTGAAAAGTATTTATTGGAGGTGTTCAAATACCATAAAAGTTCAGGGTATAATGTACTTAACCCATTATATTTTTTTATGTTACATTATAATATATATATATGTACATATTTGTGTTAGGAAGATATTTTGTATATTAATAAAAAGAATTCTATTGTTTAAGTAATGTTAGAATAAAAAGTAAAAGTTTTTTCGATTGTCGTTTTAATCGTTAGCCATGACTTTTAATTATATATATATTGCACATCATAAATTTACTAGTGTAATTTAATTAAAACCAGGAAAGACTGTTAACTGAAATTTAAAAAAAAATGATATAATTCAAATTAAAACAATATTGATTTAGATGTTCGAGAGATTTCCTCTTCAAATTTATTTGTTTTGACTTTTGAAAGATTTCTGCTGAATAAAAATCACCACTACATATGTAATTATATTTGTTTAGATAAAAAAATTACTACGAAAAAGAATCAAACCCAAGGAAATGTGGCAAGTTTTCTATCTCGTCACTCATTTACACTTTTTAATGATGTTAAAGCCAAAATTGTTGTAACAATTAGAGATAAAATTTAAATTAAAAACTTAATGTAAATATAAAGTTACTTAAAATCATATAAAATAAGTTTGAACAATCTTCAATTCCATTAGGAATAGAGAAATTTCTAGAAAACTTTCAAAATTAACAAAATCAATATTACTTGTGGTTAACTGGATAACTAAAATTAAAAAATATATTCAAACAATAATCTTGTTAAAAAAGTTTATGTAAATTTCAATACTATATATATATATATATAACTTTTAGTTAGTCATCATTTTAATGGTTCGTCGAGTTATACAGAGAGTGAACACCTCACAAAGGTTCATGGGCAATTTAATTAGAAATCACCTTAAATTTGAAAACAAAATCTAGCTCAACAAAAAAAATATCCATTTCGTTATAAATAAGGTATATTTAGTTGTTGGAGAGATTTCCTTTGATTTCAAATTTGTGAATGATCTAATTCAAATTTGTATTTTTGTTGGAGAAATTTAAGCGCATTTAAAAATTATATATATACATGGGTGGGGATCATAAAAATACGAACTACTTTCTGGGAAAAGAGAATCAAACACAGAAAAATGTGGAGAGTTTTGTTTGTGGCCACTTTGATGGCTATGATAGCAGTGACGGCCGGAAGAGAGTCGGCTGCGGGTGAGCCAGAGGGAGACTGCACGACGGTGCTGTTTGACCTGGACGACTGCATTCCTTTTATCACCGCCGGAAGTGAGAAGAAGAATCCGACGAAAGAATGCTGCTCGAGCTTTAAAAGGGTGTTGAAATCTGACGCTGAATGTGCTTGTGAAGCCATGCAACTCAGCTCTGAAATGGGTCTTGGTTTTGATCGGTCTAGGGTTTTGTCCCTGCCCTCTGCGTGCAGGCTTTCTTCTTCCTACCCTCCTATACCAGACTGTCACGGTAACATCATTTCCCGAAGTTTCTATCTATGATCATCTTCATTTTGCTCTCTTTTTAAATTATGTACTTCAAATTTGATAAATCAATGTACTTACAAGCCCTTCGCTTGGAGTGCCCTGAAGAAATATAGAAAGAAAAATTTATCGGGGAGAGTTTCAAAATGTCGTGGACAATTTTTCAACCACAATGTTGTTCGACAATGTCGGATTCATTTCCCGTCGTTGATGGATCTATCAAACTCGTGATTTTTTTTGGCGACAACTTTTCAGATAAAGCTCCAGTAGTCGAACCCCCAAGCGAAGCACCGTCTGCCAATGGAGGATCGCCAGCTTCATCTCCGTCCAGATCTCGTGTCATCGCAGCCAGATCCATTCTGTTTCTCGTCGGCATTTTCTTGCTCTCGTTTTCGAACTAGCTTATATTTTGTTCCATCAGCTTGTTAGTTCTACGATGTTTGTTTTTGGATTCTAGGGTTTCGTTTCCTCTCAAATATCAGCCTTGCGATGGTCTTTTTTATTTTGTTTATTTCTTATTATATGGGATTATTTGGGAAGATAATCAGGGACTACTTTGTTGAATCTTTATTTAAGTATCGCTGCCAAACTGACTTAATATAAGAAACCTAGGCGGTATTGCATAACTGGCCAAAAATTACCATTTAGATACGTACAAGATGTGGCTATAATTTCTAATCCATAATTCAATATAACATATCATAGGAGAAATTAGAGCCGGCATTCGAGTTGGGTCGAGCGAGCCGAGCTAGAAAATTGTTGGCTCATCAAGCCTGTCAATTTTTTTGAGTCGAGTCTGTCAAGCCTGGCAAGTCTAATCGAGCCGATCATGTCGAGTTTTTTTCAAAAAAATTTGCTCGAGCCGACTCACGTGCCTCGAGGCTATTCAAGCCGAGCACGAGCCGAGCCGGTCGAACTTGTCGAGCCACAATGAGCCGAGCTAAACGAGTCTAACATATGTGAATAATCTTAATTTACATTTAATTTTCTAAAATATTTCGTATAATGTTATTCAAAATTTTGATGAATAATTAACACTTAGTAATGTAATGTAAATATTTTATTATAATATTTCATATAAAAATATATTTATTATTATTAAAAAAAATTACATATCATTAAAAAATTAAATTTTACAAAAAAAATTGATATTTACATCACTTCATATTAAATACATCCCAACTAAGTTGACACTCATATAATTGTCAATCACGTGCAAAATATCAAAACATTACAAGCGTAAAAATTATATAAAATTACAGTTTAGAACTTAAAAAATTAATAATTTGTGAATTCCAAAATTTTAAATTGATCCGCTAAAGTATCATCTAGGAGTTGGTCTCTCGTAACAACATTGGTCTAGTCGTTTATGCATATCAGTACTTCCACGAGATCCTGTGCAAGACTTCATCATCGATCGTCTTACACGTGTCAACCTACACTAAAAGCACACTTGTAAGGTACAATGAAAACATGAAGTACTAGTAAATCGCGTGCCATTTTAGAAAGAATAAGATATACCACCGACTTATTTTTTCAACATCCCAAAATATCGAAGGTATCTTCACGAGAAAGTTTATAACGAGTGTCTAAATAAATATTGAGTTCATTCTTATCGGAACCATAAGAATGAACGTTGTTATCAATTTTTTCATTAATTGTATCCATATAATATAGTGATTGTCTAATACTGAAACCATTACTAGAGCTAGAAGCGATATGAGACGAAAAAAATGAACGAGTAGCAAAATATTTATGTTAGTAAGAAGTAAACAAATTAGAAAGCTCATTTTCTAATGAAATTTGAGTAACTAAAGAAACTAGACTTAAGTTACCAGAAATTATATCAAGCATCATTTTGTAATATTTTATTTTATATCTAAGATGCATAATGAAAACAAGTGAAAAATTGTTAGGTATGTAAAACCACTATTTTTTTTAATTTCATTTATATTTTATCTACTATTTTAGAATATTCATTTACTTTTTTATATCTATCGAAATTACTTGTTAAGTTGACAAATAAAGGAAGAACAAAATGTGTAGTCAGATAGTAAATTCTCGAACATTCTTTAGTATCTTAAAAAAATAAATAAATTAGCATATCAAAATTACAACTATGTAGAATAATACCTTGTGTTTTCTACTAATAAAATCACAAATAACATTCTAATACAGTTTATTATTTTCTGACATTAAATGAGTAAAATTTCACCTTGTTGATATATCCGTTTTTAATTTTCTAGATCGAAGATTAGCCACTTTACGAAATTCTTTATACTCTTATTCTAAGGTGTTAGAAGAAGTAATAAAAGAATTTACACTTCCAATTACGTCAATCTGCAGTGAAATAAATTGCATGTCATCTTTAACAATTAAATTTAAAATGTGACAAACGCAACACATATGAAAAAATAAAAATTGACAACTATCAAATTGAAATAATCTTTTCAATTGATAAAAAAACATCGTTAGCGGAAGCATTATTTAAAGTAATACTAAATTAAATTTTAATATTATATTCTTGTAAAATAGCTATAATGTATCAGTAAATAGTGATATCACTATGATGATATTCACAACTACGAAATCTTATTATTATTTTAGTAAGTTTTCACTTCTCATTAATGAAATGAGAAATTACGACTATATATCTGAGTGCATTATGTGCACTTCATAAGTCAGAAGTAATACAAATAGACCTAGTAAGTGCATGCCGTGAATAAAACAATTAATTTATTTTTCATATTAATGTATATTTTAATGACGTCACATCGCAATTTACTACTAGAAATTCATCTAAAACTAAGGTTAATATATTCCATCACAAATTGTTCATGGACTTTGCTATCAAACATCGATAGCGATACCTCATTTTATGCTACATATTTTGCAGCACCTTCTTGTAATCTTTCATGCAAATAAAAACTTTTTTTTTACTATCACTAGCACTTAGATGTAACTGCGTACAATCTCTCGTTTGCTCATGTGAGTAATATTTTTTGTAATGTCTACCAATAATGCTAGTGGTAGATTTGTGTGCATAGTATTTTGTACAATATTTGCATTATGCCATATTTTCTAATTTTCTGCCTATTTTCATTTTTTTTTAATTCAAAATATTTTCAAACATCCGACGTTTTAGTTTTCTTAGTTTCAAGTAAAGATGTGAATGCTTGTGCAGATGTATGACTAATTGAAAATGCGGAATTACTAAATCCAATTTCTTGAATATCATCATCATTGGAAGAAAATGAACTAAATCGTAAGTAGTATGCATCCATATCGATACAAATTAATAACAAACAAATTTTTAAATTGATATAGTTCACCAGATGACGACATTTACATGGAAGTAAATATTTGTAATTTCATAAATATGAGCTTGCCAATTTTTTTTTTAAATTTAGTTTATAAAATACATTGACATTAACAAAAACTTAACGATCAAATTGTACGCATACCTCGATGAGTAACTTCAAATTGATTGTGTAGAAATCAAATATGCGAGAACACATCCTTGATGAAGTGAGATTGAGAGCGTGAGTGATCGAGAGAATTTGATAAATCTTCCGGCAGCCCAAGTTGCTGTTGGAATGGGTATTCCTCTCTGGTAAATTCCTGGTATGATAGAGTAAATAAACTTCATAATTCACCTAACCTTAATTCATGTAGTTTCATGATATTTCGTGTCTTAGCTTTTTGCTTGGTTTAATTAGAGATAAGGCGGTTTTATGGGGTTGAGCATGGTGGGGGATATGATGCTTGGAAGAAAACATCGATAGTTGCCACTCCATTTGATTGTGATAAAGCAGAATCCATTCGACCAAAAGGCCATTGTGTGGCTGTTCGTGTTACGAGCGAGGACCCAGACGATGGTTTCAAACCAATTAGAGGGAAAGTACAGGTTAGCTACTGTCTGATTGTTATTTTCTTATTTTCATGGGATTTTAATGAATTTAGTAATTTCATATAGGAGCTGAGTTTCAAAAGTAAGCCAAATGTGTGGGCCTACTTCTCTGTTAAGGTAAATATCATGGTGGTTATTTTTATTTGGCTCAAATTTTCAACAAGGAGTTCTCTTACTCATTAATTTCTGCAGTCTGGAGGAGGCATCCATGAATTTTCAGATTCTCAGTTTGGTGTGCTATGACTACAAAACAAGCTCAAAAGTTATAATTTTTCTTTTTCTTTTTGCCTTCTCAAATATCTTCAATTGTCTACCAGGACATGTTTTTGCTTTTGGAGAGTCCAGGTCTCTTGCCATTGCAAATATGGTTCTTGGACTAAAGGAAATTCAAATTAGAGGAGAAATTCGAACCAATGTGGATTACACTATTGATCTTTTGCATGTAAGTCTCTATCTTGCCTTGGTTCTTTCAGCAAGCAGTTTATTGTGCAATTTGCTATACTTTATTTGTTCTTGTAAAGCTACTTGAACAACTATTTTATCTTTTCCAGGCTCCAGATTACAGGGACAATAAAATTCACACTGGTTGGCTAGACAGTAGAACTGCTATGCGTGTCAGAACAGAAAGGCCACCTTGGTATCTGTCTGTTGTTGGGGGAGCTCTATTTGTAAGTTCATAGTAATATCTACTATCAAGTTTCTTCAGGTTGTTAGTTAAAATGACATTTTTTTTTTCTTTTTCCCAATTCAGAAAGCATCTACTAGCAGTGCGGCTATGGTGTCGGATTATGTTGGTTATCTTGAGAAGGGTCAAATTCCTCCTAAGGTATAATGCTCAGGAGGATCTGGTTAATTTTCTTGTTGAGTTATCCTTTCAAACTTATTTTTCAATCCTCTTTGCACCATATTTCTCTTGTCCACTCACAAATTTCATTAAACATCGAAGGAAGCAAATACACGGTACATCCTATCATTTCAAATCCTTGGCTTTTAATTTTCTTTTTGAATGTTTAAATTTCTTTTATTTTTCAGTTTTCTCAAGCTTGTTGATAGTGTCTCTAGATTGACATGGTAAGAGGTGGACCTGGAAGTTATAGACTTGGAATGAATGGGTCAGAGATTGAAGCAGAGATACATACACTTCGTGAGGGAGGTTTATTGATGCAGGCAAGTTCTTACATTTCAAAATTCTATTAGAATTGATGTCACTCTGCCATATATTACATAATGTTATTATTTTGGAAATAAATCATACCTCTTTCAACATCTTAATCTTTTCCCAGTTGGATGGAAACAGTCATGTTATCTACGCAGAAGAAGAAGCAGCTGGAACTCGACTTCTCATTGATGGAAGAACTTGCCTGCTTCAGGTTTCTATGCCAAACTTACCTTTTCTTTTTATTTTATTGTTTTTAATTATAATGATGGTAGCATGATCATGGCATTAAATTGATCCAGAATGACCATGATCCCTCTAAATTAGTGGCCGAGACTCCATGCAAACTTCTAAGATTTCTTGTTCCTGACGGTAGTCACATTGATGCTGACACACCATACTCAGAGGTTGAGGTTATGAAGATGTGCATGCCTCTTCTTTCACCTGCATCTGGAGTTGTCCATTTCCACATGTCTGAAGGTCAAGCCATGCAGGTAATTCGTTTTTTTAAATAGGATAAATATATCATCTTCTAAATGGTGATGAATGTGAACAATTTCTCTTTGTCCTGTAGGCTGGTGAACTTATTGCCAGGCTTGATTTAGATGATCCTTCAGCAGTTAGAAAAGCAGAGCCTTTCCATGGGAGCTTCCCTGTTCTTGGACCACCGACTGCAATTTCCGGTAGAGTACATCAAAGATGTGCTGCAAGCTTAAATGCTGCTCGGATGATTTTAGCTGGTTACGAGCACAACTTTGATGAGGTGATTCTATTCTTGATTGTTAAGAAATCAAGGACAATTTTTCTATGAAATCCATCTTTGATGATGTAATTGTCAGAATACAAATCTGAAATTTGTAGTTTGTATTGGTGTAGGTGGTGCAAAGCTTACTTCATTGCCTCGACAGTCCTGAATTGCCTTTCCTTCAGTGGCAAGAATGTATGTCTGTCCTTGCCACCCGTCTTCCAAAAGATCTAAAAACTGAGGTGATTAATTTGCCTAACCGTTCGAGTTTTATTCATTCACTAGCTTTGTATGCTCATGTTTCAAGTTGGGTTGGTCTTGATTATATCAGCTGGACTCAAAATACAAGGAGTTTGATGGAATTTCGAGTTCTCAGAATGTTGATTTCCCAGTTAAACTGTTACGTGGAGTTCTTGAAGTACGTTACTTTCAATAATGAATTTATAAATATTGTTTTTCCCTTTCACTTGTATTAACTGAAGTTACGCATATTTCCTCAGGCACATCTATCCTCTTGTCCAGAGAAAGAAAAAGGAGCCCAAGAGCGGCTTATTGAACCATTAATGAGCCTTGTAAAGTCGTATGAGGGTGGAGAGAGAGCCATGCTCGACTCATTGTTCAATCCCTTTTTGAAGAGTATTTGTCTGTCGAAGAGTTATTCAACGACAACATTCGGGTGACTCGTCTCTTTGGCATTGCTTTGAGAATTAATGTTGATTTGCAACTTATTCTAAGTTAAAGTTACAACATTTTTAATTAATCCGAAAGGTCTTTTTTCTAGGCTGATGTAATTGAACGCCTGCGACTTCAATATAAGAAAGATCTGCTGAAGGTTGTAGACATTGTTCTTTCTCATCAGGTAACTAATGAAGATTTGATTATTCTTGTTTTTTCCTTTTGTTAAAGCATTTTTAGTTAACCTTCAGTTTATGAATGTTGTCCTCATGATTTGGTTTGCAGGGCATCAAGAGCAAAAATAAGCTCATTCTGCAACTCATGGAGCAGCTGGTTTATCCTAACCCTGCTGCATATAGGGATAAATTAATCCGATTTTCTGCTCTTAACCATACAAATTATTCTCAGGTGTGCCGTAGTGCTTTTTTCGATATGACCATAAGAAATTAATGTAATGCGATGTGAATGCTTCCATCTTTGAATATAATAATAAGAGTAAGTCTAGAGTTACTTTCTTGTCATACATCTTGTCGTGTCATCTCATCGCGTGATTGGATAAATTCAAATAATAAATAATTGTTTATATTTTTATTCATTAAATGCTTTTGAATTAGAACAATCATGCAGCGACACGAAGGTATGACAAAAGAGTAAGTCTATAATAACTCTAACAATAAACGGTAAATACAAGAGAAAATAAGACCCAACAGTTGGCATTTGCCGACCAGAGGAGAAAATCACTTCATATTCAATATTCAACATGTCTAAATACAAACCTATTGATAACTATTTATAGAGAATCAACCCTACACTTGAATATAAGGTGAATAAAATTTAAATAAGCCCTAAAATATATGCAACAGAATGATCATAGTAATAACACATAATATACTATCAAAGATTTGATTCTTTTAGATAATTTTCCAACAATATTCCTTGATTTTCTCAGTTAGCGCTCAAGGCAAGTCAACTTCTTGAGCAAACTAAATTGAGTGAGCTTCGGTCGTGTATTGCTAGAAGTCTTTCCGAATTGGAAATGTTCACAGAGGATGGAGAAAACATAGATACTCCAAAGAGGAAAAGTGCAATCAATGAACGGATGGAAGATCTCGTGAGTGCTCCTTTGGCAGTTGAAGATGCTCTTGTTGGTTTGTTTGATCATAGTGATCATACCCTTCAAAGGCGGGTGGTGGAGACTTACGTTCGTAGGCTATACCAGTTACTATTTGCGAACCATGGAGATTATCTTTAATTTTGAGCTCATTTTATTATGTTTGATCCCAAAAATCTTGATTCTTGGTTTATTCGGTGTTGTTTTTGTTTTCAGACATATCTAGTAAAGGGGAGTGTTCGAATGCAATGGCATAGATACGGTCTTATAGCTTCATGGGAGTTTTTGGAAGAGCGAAACGATAAGAAAGTTTGTCTGAAGATCAAATATCATCTAATTCATTGGTTGACAAAAGTAGTCACAGAAAATGGGGAGCCATGGTAGTTATTAAATCTCTACAAATTGTGCCTGCTACACTCAGTGCAGTTTTGAAGGAAGCAAATCATAACATTTATGTAGCCGTTTCGGACGAGTCTTTGGAACTATCTGGATTTGGTAACATGATTCACATTGCCTTGGCTGGCATCCATAATCAAATGAGTTTACTTCAGGATAGGTAGTACTTTTTTTCTAGCAATTTCTGTTTTGGCTTCAATATAATTTTTTTCTCATTAATTAAATATGATTTGTACAAGTATTTTTAATTTCAAAGAGTAATATATTAATCTGAAGAGTTATGGATTGATGAGAGAATCTATCTTTGATGCGTTGCAGTGGAGACGAAGATCAAGCTCAAGAGCGAGTACATAAGTTAGCCAAAATATTAAAGGAAGAAGAGGTAGGATCTTGTTTACGATCTGCAGGAGTTGGAGTAGTTAGCTGTATCATACAAAGAGATGAAGGACGGGCTCCAATGAGGCATTCGTTCTACTGGTCACCCAAAAATCATTTTTACCAAGAAGAGCCTCTCCTGCGCCATCTGGAGCCCCCACTTTCTATTTATCTTGAACTGGATAGACTTGAATCCAAATCCATTTCTGACCATTGGATCATATCACTCTATTGTTGATCTGCTTTTTTGTATGTTCTAATCCAGGATAACCTCAAAGGTTATGAAAAGATACACTACACCCCATCTAGAGACAGCCAATGGCATTTGTATACTGTTCTGGAGTCTAACCAGAATAGAAATACGGGCCAATACAGGGGGAATGAAATACAGAGAATGTTTCTGAGAACTCTGGTCAGGCAGCCAACAAATGAAGGTTTAATCTCATTTCCTGGCCTGAATTCGGCAGCAAATGAGAGTCTAGCTCTTTGCTCTTTTACATCCCGTAGCATCTTGAGGTCTTTAATGGTTGCCATGGAAGAGTTGGAGCTTAATGCTCATAATGCAACTGTCAAGTCCGACTTTGAACACATGTATCTTTATATTTTGCGTGAGCAAAATATCTACGGTCTTCTACCTTACCACAAGTAATAATCTACTGATTATTTTACGTTTTATGACTATATATAGATATTCCTGGCTCTAGAACTTTTGCTTTGCATGATAATCCAGGAAAGCTGAGTTCAATGGAGGTGAAGAAGAATCAGGAGTTGAGGCTATTTTGGAAGAAATGGCTTGTGAAATTCACTCATCTGTCGGTGTGAGAATGTATAGACTAGGAGTTCGTGTGTGGGAAGTTAAGCTGTGGATGACTTCAAATTTTGCGGCAAATGGTGCATGGAGGGTGGTTGTGACAAATGTGACCGGCCAGACCTGCACTGTACATGTAAGTAAAAAAGTCTCCTCGTTTATTGGTGTTTAGACCATACTAGCTAGTTGGTTTTCACTTTAAGAATGAATCAATCACAACCATGTTATAATGGGTAACCTGAATAATTGATGAGACTTGGGATTTTCAGATATATCGTGAATTTGAGGATAAAAGTACGAACAGAGTGGTCTACCAAGCAGTCTCTGGAGTGGGTCCTGATGTACAATGGGACTCCACCCCATTGGGCCGAGAGTTTTATGCTAACTTAGTTGTTTATTTTGTAGGAAACATAACCTCGGAGACACCCACGGAAGACGACCAAGAAAGGCCCAAGACATCCATCACATGGCTGGACATGAACGTGACCGAACACGCCGGGCCGGACATGGCGGCCCATGACGCGGAGCGCGCGACCTTGACCGCGCACGCCGCAACCTTGACCGCACATGCCGGGCCTGATGTGCCTTCCTTGCTGGTCGGCGCACCGTGGGTCGG
>QAOC01024363.1:20335-30711 GCA_003255005.1 Begonia fuchsioides
AGATTCTTTAGGAGCGGCTTGAAATCTAGCGCATAGACATACACTAAACAGAATATCGGGTAGGCTAGCGGTTAAGTAGAGAAGGGATCCAATCATTCCACGATATTTCTTAATGTCAACTTCTTTACCATTTTCATCCTTATCTAGTTTAGTAGTGGTACTCATAGGAGTTCTAGAGGATTTGCAGGAGTTCATACCAAATCTCTTGAGTAATTCCTTGACATATTTCTCTTGGAAAATAAATGTACCTTCTACAGATTGCTAAATTTGTAGTCCTAAGAAGAATTTAAGCTCACCCATCATACTCATTTCAAATTCATCTTGCATGAGGGTAGCAAAACTATCACAGAGATTTTTGTTGAAAGCTCCAAATATAATGTCATCTACATAGATTTGAATGATTAACAAATCATCACCAAAATGTTTGGTGAAGAGAGTTGAGTCTATTTTGCCCATTTTGAATTCTCTATCCAAGAGAAAATTCTTTAACCTTTCGTACCAAGCACGCGGAGCTTGTTTAAGACCATAGAGTGCTTTGTGAAGTTTGTAGACATGATCTAGCTTATCAAAGATTTCAAAACCCAATGGTTGTTCTACATACACTTCTTCCATTATATACCCATTTAAGAAAGCACTCTTAACGTCTATTTGAAAGAGAATGAAGTATTTATGACAAGAATATGCGAGAAGCATCCGGATTGATTCCATTCGAGCTACTAGTGCAAAAGTTTCTTCAAAATCTAAACATTTTTCTTGGTTCTAACCTTTTGCTACTAGTCTTGCCTTGTTCCTAATGACTACACCATTTTCATCTTGTTTATTCTTAAATACCCATTTAGTTCCAATAATGTTGTGGTCCTTAGGTCTAGGAACCAACTCCCACACTTGACTTCACTCAAATTGATTTAACTCTTCATGCATGGCCATAATCCAATTTTCATCAACAATGGCCTCATCGAATTTTTTTGGCTCAATTTGAGAGATAAATGCTACATTTCCACACATATTTCTAAGGGAGGCTCTAGTTTTGACTCCTAAGTTAGGGTCACCTTGTAACGACCCGATTCCCGTGCCGCCGCTTTCTGCCTTACTTCACTTGCTTGCTTACTTTACTTTACTTTACTTTGCTTACTCGCGGGCAGCCCGAGGACCGGTCCGTTACTGTTCTTACTTAATTACTTACTTACATTACTTTTCTGGAAAACTCGTTACTTTAATTTCTGAAAACTATCTTTTACTTTGTAAAATAGTTTACAAGGAAACTGTCAATGATAAAAACATACATTTGAATTCCACCTTTATCGAAAATACATAATCATTCAATAACGTAAACTTACAGCGGAAGACTATAGTTCAAAATACATTCACTCTAAAATACTTTAAAATCCATCACACGAAAATAAGGGTACACATCTTAATTACATCTCAAAACATTCAAAACATTTTTACAAAACAACTTGTGTGTGTCATACATCACTCCCCGTCGGTCATCGCTCAATAAACGGTATCATTTGGACACCCCTCTGTTCTAACTTCTTGATCATTCATTGGCTCACTTTCCTCCATTATATTCCCTACATTGCAAAGCCTAAACTATGAGCCTAAAGCTCAGTAAATAGCATAACTATAAAATGCAATGCATGAGTATGCTATGCTGTTAAAACAATGCACAATTCATTCACGTTTCTTAGGTTTCATATTTTCTTTATCTTTGGAAATATTACAGGATCTCAAGAACACCCCCTCCACCTACTTCAACTTCTACTGATCGTGAGCTCACTACTTTACTACTTGAGGTGCTCAGGCCTGTAATAACCATTTACTTTACTTTACTGTTCTGATATTCAAGTTCTTAATTCATCGGAGACGAAACATAATTAGCGTCCCATACCACCAATTATATCTCGCTACCTCCAACTACGTTGTAAAACATGCATGAAAATAGTTCGTAGACATTTTGTAAAACTATGATGCATGACCATATGAACATGAAAACATCTCTTAAATCATATCACATAACATGAAAATAAGCATACATCACCAAACATATCATGCGAACAAACATGCAGCACACATCAAACAATCATCCTAATCTTTGCAATGTAGTCCCACTTAAGGGCCAAATAATCTTAATGCTAACTTACCTTAGCAGCTAGGTTGAGTTGATCCACTTGAGTCTCCTTCTTAATCCAATCGATGGCTTAAACCTATTAATCATATGCGGATCAGAATTTGCATAAAGTCTTAACTTTATGTTCCAACTTTGAACATCTATAACTTCCTCTATATTGATCCATTATTGACGATTAAGATGTCAAATTGTTCCTTAAAGAGTCTACTATAACTTCTTAGAAGACACCAAATTCAGAAAACTAACGTATGTTGACTTACGTGGACAAAATAGAAGGCATTCACTGTTTGAACAGTGATTAGGTCGACATAAACCTATATGTGTCGACATAACTTAGCATAATGTGTCGACTGCTTATTCATGCGGTCGACCGAATCATTTACAGAGAGTTATTTTGTGTCGACCGGTTGATAATATGTCGACCGGTGCTCTCCCAGTTTCCATCTACTAACTTGTAACATTCATAACTTTGTCTACAAAGATCCAATTTGAGTGATTCAAACGGCTATGAATTGCTCTAAAAGCCTACTTTAACTCTTATGAAGGTTATAAACTCAAATTCGTTCGAAAATATGACCGAATCTCAAAAACCCTAACCTTGCATACAATCAACTGATTTTCTAACATTCTACTTGAAATCCTCTATTTTTATCCATCAATCCAACCAACATCATCCTTTTATCATTATTGAACCTACAAGAACTTTAAAGGATATGAAAATACCTTGAGCTTCAGCCTCCACGAAATATCAAAGCTCTTCACTTCACTTCTCTTGAAGCATTCACTTTCTCACTCTTTTTTCCTCACAAAACTCTTTCTCTATCTCAATCTCACCCTCCTTTGATTTAGAGCACGAAACCTAGGGAGAAAGAGGGGGAGGAAAATCGTGGCTGGGAGGGAGAAATGCCAGCCAAGACCCACTTAAAGCCCTTTATCAATTAAAATCAATATTCCTTTTATGTCCACCAATCAGAATTCTGCTGATTTTGCTGACTTTTCAACTTATGTCGACATAAGTTCAACTTATGTCGACATAATGAATTCCCGAAAGTTATGCTATGTCGACCGCTCGTCTATTGTGTCGACCGAAAGTATTCCCGAGGGTTATGCTATGTCGACCGCTCGTCTATTGTGTCGACCGAAACTTACTTGAAAGTAGTCCTTTAGTATATTTAACCCAACTTACTTCATTACTTTTACTTAAACCTAGCAACCCTCAAACAATGGACTTCAAACAAACACCAATCATACCCAAACACTTGGGCCGGTGCACGGTGTGATACACCCCAACAGAATATTCTTATTCTAATTATTCATATTCGTAACTCATTCACATGTTTCTAATTTTCCAACATTCATAAAGGGAAATCTTAAACACTTTCATTTTAAAATCATAATTCTTAAAATAATAATGAGGGTTGTTACATTCTACCCTCCTTAATAAAAATTTTGTCCTCAAAATTTAGACCTTAAACATTTCTGGATACTTTTCCTTCATTTCTTGTTCACTTTCCCAGGTGGCTTCCTCCACGTTATGATTTCTCCATAGAACCTTCACTAATGGAATTTGCTTGTTCCGCAACACCTTTATCTTCGTATCTAGTATCCTTATTGGCTGCTCCTCATAACTCATAGTTGACTCCACTTCTATTTGCTCTGCTTCGATCACTTGGGATGGATCACGAATGCATTTCCTTAACATTGACACATGAAACACATTGTGAACACCTGCCAAGTATTCTGGTAATTGCAACATATAGGCCATGTCTCCCACTCTCTTCAAAATAATAAATGGCCCAATGAATCTCGGTGCCAACTTCCCTTTCTGCCAAAATCTCATCATGCCTTTGAATGGCGAAACTTTCAAAAACACCTCATCTCCCTCCTTAAATTCTAGTGGTCTTCGTCGCCGATCCGCATAACTTTTCAGACGATCTTGGGCAGTCTTCATCCTTTGTTGTATGGTTTTCACTTGTTCCACCGTTTGTTGTATCATTTCAGGGCCATAGATTTTAATTTCTCCAACCTCATCCCAAAATAATGGAGACCTACACTTTCTTCCATACAATGCTTCAAATGGAGCCATACCGATAGTCGATTGATAACTGTTGTTATATGAAAATTCTACTAGGGGTGACAACATGCTCCATGATTTTTGAAAATCCATAACACACGCGCGCAACATATCCTCAAGGATTTGAATAGTCCTCTCAGTCTGACCATCTGTTTGAGGATGAAATGCCATGCTAAAAGCCAATTCTGTTCCCATTGCTTTGTTCAAACTCTTCCAAAATCTCGAAGTAAACTTTGGATCTCTATCAGACACAATGGAAACTGGAATTCCATGTAATCTTACAATTTCTTGCAAATATAAGTCAGCATACTTTTCCACGGAAAATTTTGTTCTTACCGGAATAAAATGAGCAGATTTTGTTAAACGATCAATAATTACCCAAATGCTATCATGACCTTTAATCGTTGTTGGCAATCCGACTACGAAATCCATAGAAATATGGTCCCACTTCCATTCCGGAATCACCAACGACTTCAGCATTCCTGCGGGCCTCTGATGTTCTGCCTTTACCTGTTGGCATACAACACATGATTCAATATATTTTGCGATGTCCTTTTTCATTCCCGGCCACCAAAAACTTTGTTTCAAGTCCTGATACATCTTTGTATTTCCTGGGTGAACCAAAAATTTTGAAGAGTGGGCTTCTCTCAATATCTCATTCCTCAATTCTCTGTTACGTGGAACATACCATCGATTGTAGAATTTAAGTATCCCCTCCTTTGAACATTGAAATTCAAAAGAATTTGGTAACTGCCCTTCCATAAACTGCATATATCTCAAATCCTCTTTTTGAGCTTCCCCAATTCTGTCAAACAAATTTGGTCTCACAGTTAGAGCAGCTAACTACACTGTTAGATTTGATATAAGTTCAATGTTTGCTCTTTGCAGCTCATTACAAATTTCTTCCGAAATTGGCATCATCTCTGACTGCACTGCTACTGACTTCCTGCTCAGTGCGTCAACTACCACATTAGCCTTTCCTAGATGATATTTAATCTCAAAATCGTAATCTTTAACAAATTCCAGCCATCGCCGCTGTCTCAAATTCAGCTCTTTTTAGGTGAAAAGATATTTGAGACTCTTATGGTCCGTGAATATCTCATAATGACGTCCATATAAGTAATGTCTCCAAATCTTTAGGGCGAAGACTACTGCTGCCAATTCTAGATCTTGGGTAGGATAGTTCTTCTCATAATCTTTCAATTGTCGTGATGCATAAGCAATTACTTTACTTTCTTGCATCAGCACGCATCCTAAACCCATCAACGACGCATCACAAAATATGCAAAAATCTACATCTTCTATTGGAAGTATTAGCACTGGTGCCGAAGTTAGCTTGTCCTTTAATAGTTGAAAGCTCTTTTCACAATCCTCCGACCACCAGAACTTCATGTTTTTCCTTGTTAATCGCGTCAATGGCGTAGCAATCTTAGAAAATCCTTTAATAAATCTTCTATAGTACCCTCCTAAACCAAGAAAACTTTGAACTTCAGTTACATTCTTTGGTTGTGGCCATTCACGAACAGCTCGCACCTTTACTGGATCAACGGATACACCTTCTTTAGAAATCACGTGACCCAAAAAATTCACCCGATCTAGCCAAAATTCGCATTTAGAGAATTTGGCATATAACCGATGCTGCTTTAGTATACTTAAGATCATTCTTAAATGCCCTTTATGTTCCTCTTCCGACTTAGAATACACCAGAATATCATCAATAAATACGATCACAAATTTATCAAGATACTCATGGAATATCCTATTCATAAGATCCATAAATGCCGCTGGGGCATTTGTCAAACCGAACGACATTACCATGAACTCGTAATGTCCGTATCGGGTTCTGAACGCAGTCTTTGGAATATCTTCCTCTTTTACTCTTAACTGATAATATCCTGACCGCAAGTCAATCTTGGAAAATACCCGTGCACCCTGCAATTGATCAAACAGATCATCAATCCTAGGCAACAGATACTTATTCTTCACTGTCAATTTGTTTAATTCACGGTAGTCGATACACATCCTTAGAGTTCCGTCCTTCTTCTTTACAAACAAAACAGGGGCTCCCCAGGGAGAAAAACTAGGACGTATAAATCCCTTGCTCAACAACTCCTCTAACTGCCCCTTCAGTTCCTTCATTTCTGCTGGAGCCATTCGATACGGATTCTTTGATACCGGTGCCGCTCCGGGGTAAACGTCTACCACAAATTCGATTTCTCGATCAGGAGGTAGTCCGGGTAAATCATCCAAAAACACTTCTGAAAACTCCTGAACTACTGGAATCTCTTGCAACTTAAGATCAGGCTTCTTACGACAATCCACAATATTTGCAAGAAATCTCATACAGCCACCCTTTAATAGTCTCCAAGGCCGTACTGCCGATATAATCAGTAATTGCTTTTTATTCCCTGTTGCTTGAAAATAAAAGGCATCTGACGTAGGAGGTTGGAAACTAACTATTCTAGTTCTGCAATTTATAGTTGCAAAATGTCGAAATAGTCGGTCCATCCCTAAAATAATTTCATACGCATTCATCTTCAGTATAATAAACTCCACGCCCAACTTACGATCATTAATTTGAACCCCACAATCTATAATTACTCTATCTAATAGTAGACGGTCACCTGAAGGTAGCATCACTTCATACAACTGCTCTGCCACCTCAGGTATCCGGTTCAACTTCTTAGAAAACTCTTCAGACATAAATGAATGCGTAGCTCCTGAATCTATCAATGAATAGGCACTAATTCCATCAATTAATAATGTACCTGCCACCATGGCCGGATGGTCCGCTTCCTCGGCATCGATCTTTGCAAAAACACGACCAGCTATCCTCTTCTGTTCTGATTTGTTTGGAAGTGCCTTCGGACAATCACGCGCCATGTGTCCCATCTCCTTACATCTGAAACAGCGTCCAGATCCAGCCATACACTCTCCTGCATGCTTCCGATCGCACTTAGGACACTCTAATATTGGCCCCAGACTTTTTACTTGCTTTTCTTTCCCTTGCTCGTTCGAATTTTCACTCGGCCTTTTCATCCCACGTGCTGGTTGCCATTGTTTACTCTGTTGCGGTTGGACTTCTCGAAAGAACCGTCTTTGGGATGTTCCCGGTTGTTGCTTTACCAACTTTGATTCTGCTTCCTCAAGGTCTAGAGCCTTGGAAACAACCTTCGAATATTGAGCATCCTCTGATCCCCAAGTCTTTATTCCTTTATAAATTTCTGGTTTCAATCCTTGCACGAACTGCTCAACTTTATCTTCATTGGTTGCCACCAGCTGTGGAGCAAACCTTGATAGGCCTTCAAATTTTCTCACATATTCAGCTACTGATCCCCACTGCTTCAGTTGCATGAACTCCATTTTCTTTTTATTCTGATCGGCTCTACTAAAATATTTGTCATAGAAAATTTTCTTGAATTGAGCCCATGTTAGTTCTTGCACATTGGTAGTTACCTCAACAGTATCCCACCAATTCCTTGCATCCATAGTCAGCAAGAAGGTTGCACAGTTGACTTTTTCTCCTTCCTCAATCTTAGCATATTGAAATATCTTCTCTAGAGAACGAATCCACTCTTCAGCCAACAAAGGGTCTATGGACTGTCCATTAAATGATGGAGGATTCATCTTCCTGAATCTCTCACAGCTCAGTTCTCCAGCATTATGATTTCGTCCATTTCCTCCTTGCTCTTCTCGATTCATAATTCGCTCCAATTGTTGAAATTGGCGATTAACCAACTCTGACAGTTGGTTAATAGAAGCTTCGTTAGTTCCCCCCTCTGGATTACTTCTTCTTCCTCCCCTCATAGTCCTTCAAGTACCAATCACATCGTTAGTACTCTAAAATAAGTACCTCTAGTCTTTAATCCTTCTATAACATCAAAGTATGCAAATGATACAATTATTGAGCTTTCTAGAAAACCGACTTAACCCTGTGTACTAACCCTTTCATTCCCTTATTCACTCGTTTGTGTTTTGCTCTGATACCATAATTGTAACGACCCGATTCCCGTGCTGCCGCTTTCTGCCTTACTTCATTTGCTTACTTACTTTACTTTACTTTTCTTACTCGCGGGCAGCCCGAGGACCGGTCCGTTACTGTTCTTACTTACTTACTTACTTACATTACTTTGGTGGAAAACTCGTTACTTTAATTTCTGAAAACTACCTTTTACTTTGTAAAATAGTTTACAAGGAAACTGTCAATGATAAAAATATACATTTGAATTCCACCTTTATCGAAAATACATAATCATTCAATAACGTAAACTTACAGCGGAAGACTATAGTTCAAAATACATTCACTCTAAAATACTTTAAAATCCATCACACGAAAATAAGGGTANTCATATCACATAACATGAAAATAAGCATACATCACCAAACATATCATGCGAACAAACATGCAGCACACATCAAACAATCATCCTAATCTTTGCAATGTAGTCCCACTTAAGGGCCAAATAATCTTAATGCTAACTTACCTTAGCAGCTAGGTTGAGTTGATCCACTTGAGTCTCCTTCTTAATCCAATCGATGGCTTAAACCTATTAACCATATGCAGATCAGAATTTGCATAAAGTCTTAACTTTATGTTCCAACTTTGAACATCTATAACTTCCTCTATATTGATCCATTATTGGCGATTAAGATGTCAAATTTTTCTTTAAAGAGTCTACTATAACTTCTTAGAAGACACAAAATTCAGAAAACTAACGTATGTTGACTTACGTGGACAAAATATAAGGCATTCACTGTTTGAACAGTGATTAGGTCGACATAAACCTATATATGTCGACATAACTGAGCATAGTGTGTCGACTGCTTATTCATGCGGTCGACCGAATCATTTACAGAGAGTTATTTTATGTCGGCCGGTCGATCATGTGTCGACCGGTGCTCTCCTAGTTTCTGTTTACCAACTTGCGACGTCCATATCTTTTCCTACATAACTCCGAATCAAGTGATTCCAATGGCTATTGATTACTCTAAAGGTCTAATATAACTCTTGTGAGGGACATAAACTCAGATTCGTAAAGAAAGTCGACCGAATATCCAAAAACCCTAACCCTATACGTAAATAACTAATTTCGAAACACTGACACAAACTCCTTCATTTTTTATCTACTAATTCAACCAACATCATGCTTTTATCATTATTGAACCTATAAGAACTTTAAAGGATATGAAAATACCTTGAGTTTCAGCCTCCACGAAATATCAAAGCTCTTCACTTCACTTCTCTTCAAGTCACTCACTTTTCACTCTTTTCCTCACAAAACTTCTTCTCTATCTCAATCTCACCCTCCTTTGATTTAGAGCACGAACCCTAGGGAGAAAAGGGGGAAGGAGATCGTGGTTGGGAGGGAGAAATTCCGCCCAAGACCCACTTAAAGCGCTTTATCAATAAAAATCAATTTTCCTTTTATGTCCACCAATCAGAATTCTGCTGATTTTGCTGACTTATCCAACTTATGTCGACATAAGTCAACTTATGTCGACATAATGAATTCCCGAATGTTATGCTATGTCGACCGCTCGTCTATTGTGTCAACCGAACTTGAAGGTGTTGACCGCTTGACCATCCGGTCGACCGAATAAACTCCCGAAAGCTATTCTATGTCGACAGACTGCAAATTGTGTTGACCTAACTTGAAGGTGTCGACCGCTTGACCATGCGGTCGACCGAACCTATATAATTTTCCAACCTTTCTGTATAACATCATCCCATATACTTCCTAAACATTATTTTCTTCATCACCTTCAGCCTACTAATTTACTAATACCCACAATACTTTAATACTCTAACATTTAAGCATCTTTAATAAAAAGGTTTTAATCGCTTTCGTCTTAAAGTCACAAATCCTTAAAAGAGAGTAAAATGAGATAAAAATAAAAACGAGGGTTGTTACACACCTACAATATTTTCCTTATGATGACTTCTTGCATATTTCCATTCCTTAGGAAGATTCCTCACATTGTCATCTTGTGGATCTAAAGCAGAAGAACTAGAGGGTTGATCCAAAGAAAGGATTTCTAAGGAAGCTTTATCGCTATCCTTAAGAGATAAAGAGTCCATGGCATTTTCGAAAACATCATCTTCACCTATGATCCTAATTGGTTTAGGAGATTTGTAACGACCTGATTCCCGTGCCGACGCTTTCTGCCTTA
>QAOC01024364.1:0-54544 GCA_003255005.1 Begonia fuchsioides
ACCTAATCCCCCCCCTTTAGGTTAAACACGATCCTACAAAAAATCTTATCCCTGTCTGATACGATAGAATTAGGCATGCCATGAAAACAGAAAATTTGATTAAAGAATACCATAGCAACCGATTGAGCGGTAAATGGATGCTTGAGAAGTAAAAAGTGACCATACTTACTCAAACGATCCACCACGACTAAAATTGTATCATATTGATTCGACTTTGGAAAACCTTTGATAAAGTCCATTGATATATCTTCCCATATATCATTAGGAATAGGAAGAGGTTGGATTAGGTCGGCAAGACTCAAAACTTCATACTTGGTTCGTTGACAAACTTCACAATTGCTAACATATTGTTTGACTGTTTTACGCATCCCAAACCAATAGAACTCAGCAGCAACACGATGTAAAAATTTCACAAAACCGGCATGTCCACCTAGAGGACTGTCATGAAACAATCTAAGAATGGATGGAATAAACTTCGAATGTTGAGCCACCACCATTCTGTTCTTATAAAACAAAGTATTAGACTGTAGATTGAAACATGAAGGAGCCTCTTTCCGATCCAATAAAGCTGATTTTATAACACATAATTTGGTATCGTGATTGATCTCTTGGTTCAACTCGTGTTGATCAATGATATCCGAAGGAAAAATGACAGAAAGAGATCCGCTTGGAATAAGTTGCTCCTCCTTTCTCGATAAAGCATCCGCCACTTTATTCTCGTTTCGTGGTTTATATTGTACCTCGAAATCATACCCCAATAATTTGGTCAACCACTTTTGATGCTCAATAGCTATCATCCGTTGCTCCAACAAATATTTCAAACTCCTCTGATCGGTACGAACGATGAAATGCCTTCCTAATAAATAGTGTTGCCACTTTCGTATCGATAAAACAATAGCCATCAATTCCATTTCATATACCAACTTTAATTGACGTTGTTGAGATAGTTGTTGACTAAAATAAGCGAGTGGTTTTTGATTTTGCATGAGTACAGCCCCAGTACCGGTTCCCGATGCATCTGTTTCCACAATGAAAACTTCATTAAAATTTGGTAGAGCCAAAACGGGTAACGAAGTCATGGCTTGCTTTAATTGTTGAAAAGCTATAGTGGCTTCATCGTTCCATTTAAACCGGTCCTTCTTTAGTTGTTCTGTAAGTGACAAGGCAATACTCCCATACCCCGATACAAATTTGTGATAATAGCCCGTCAATCTCAAGAAGCCACGTAACTGACGCAGAGTTGTAGGCCGATTCCAACTCAAGATAGCCAAAATTTTCTCCGGATTGGCCGAAACCCCATGTATGGAGATAACATACCCCAAATAATCTAACTCTTCCTTTGCGAATAAACATTTTTTTTATTAACAAACTTGTGATAGGACAAAATTTGCAATGCAATCCGTAAGTGCTCAAAATGATCTTCAGACGTTCGACTGTAAATTAATATATCGTCAAAGAACACCAAAATAAACTTTCGCAAATGTTGACGGAATATTTGATTCATCAAAGATTGAAACGTTGAAGGTGCATTTGCAACCCAAACGGCATAACCAGAAATTCATAATGTCCTTCATGAGTACGGAAAGCTGTTTTTGGAACATCGTCTTTCTTCATCCGAATTTGATGATACTCTGATTGTAAGTCTAATTTTGTAAAAATAGTCGCCCCATTTAATTCATCCACCAATTCGTCAATTACCGGAATGAGAAAACGTTCCTTGATAGTTCACGATTCAAAGCCCTATAATCAATACAAAACCTCCAACTTCCATCTTTTTTCTTCACTAATATAATAGGGCTTGAAAATGGGCTTAAACTCGTTTGAATAATACCAGCCGCTAACATCTCTCACACCAATCTTTCTATCTCACCCTTTTGCACTATCGGGTATCGATACGGTCGAACATTAATTGGTAATGCACCATCTTTTAGAATAATAGCATGATCATGAATCTTAGATGGTGGTAACCCTTTCGGTAATTGAAACACTTGCTGAAATTCATGAAGTAACCATTCAATCTCTGATGGTACTTCGGGTGCTTTAACAAGTGGACTTTCTCGGCTCATGACTTCCAATAACAACCCTGAATTCTTTTTTTTCATTGCATGCATCATCGCCTTTAAAGAAACTTTTGATTTACAAAGACTAGGATCACCTTTAATTATGACCACTTGATTGCCCATCGTTACCTTCGTAGTTAACATTTTCCAGTTAACCTCCATATTACCCAATGATTCCAACCATTGCATTCCCAAAATGACATCAGAATTCCCCAAGTCGATGAGCAAGAAATCTTCCAATACTTCTAATTGAAGCAAAGACAACAACACTCCTTTACAAATTCATTCCTCTTGTACTGATTCTCCATTACCCATTTGTATTCCACAAGTTGCAGATTTAGTAACGAGTAAATTTAATTCATCCACAATTTCTTTCAAAATAAAATTATGAGTAGCACCACAATCAATTAAAACAATTGCCTTCTTTTCATTGATCGTTCCCCATAATCTCATCGTATGCGGGTCATAATTCCCACCACTGAATTTAGCGATATTTCTACCTCTTCTTTAATTTCCAACATTTTCTCGGGTTCATCATGAATTCTGTTGTCGGGGAAATCTTCTTTGTCATCTTCTTGTAGCACTAAAAGTTGTAACGATTTATTTTTGCATCGATGCCCGGGAATGTATCTTTCATCACATTTAAAACATAAACCTTTTTCCCTTTTTGCCCTTAACGCATTTTCCATTAAGCGTCTTCCTCGAAAATCTTGAACCCGTGTTAGGGCATTATGTCCACCGTAGCTTCCTGATTCCTGATTCCTTCGTCATCGTCATCTTGGCCGGTGTTGTCTTCGGCCGAGAGAACAACCGCGTGACCGGCGTCTGCTCTGATCGCAACAGATCATTGAGATCTTCCACAACCTGCGCATACTCCATTAAATCGTGGAGTCCGTGAGGTTTCATAAGTCGAACATCGGCTTTCACCTCCCGTAGAAGTCCCTGGTAGAAGGCGCTATAAAGCACGTCCTCTGGTAAGCCGATTGATCCCGACGCGATAGCTTCAAACCGAGTCTGGAAGTCTTCCACCGTCGACTCTTGTTTCATCGTCAACAGCCGATCACAATTTGAAACGTAGCGGGTATGTCCAAATCTTTCGATTACTCATTTTTTTAACACCATCCACGAGTAAATTGGTCTCATTCCCGATTCCCATTGATACACCCAACCTTTGGGATCAACTCCCGTGAAAATGGGTAATTCTAACTTCTGAGGAAAATGGTCTCGATTTGTGGTTAGTCGCATCTCCTCTTTGTCTTCATTTCTCTCTGTTACTGAAAATTGGATTCCTTTCGGTTCTGTTTGAACCATTTTATCTTCAAATCTCGCCAGCATTTGAGCCATTTGTTCTTGTATAATCTGTAGATTTTTTTTCCAGAATCTCAATTTTCTTAGTTTCCTTCATTCCCTCCTTCAAACTATCCATCTCCTTTTGCCATTCTTTCTGAGTTTCCTTCTGTATTTCCGATCGAGTCATCATCTCTGTTTTTTCCAGAATTAATGCTCTGATACTAAATTGATAATAACACACTTCATAAACTTTATAGAAATAAGTTTAAGTCGATTACACCTGAAAATACAGTAACAACACCAATGAAATTAACACTAAATACCACACAACAACTAACATCGTACATAAAACACAAGAACAGGCTTTAGAGACTCTGTCATCTCCCAGTACTCCAGATTCTTCCACCCCTCACTTCACCAAAAACTGCCCACTTAAATGACGTTAACTGCTGTGAAGTATTTATTCTCTTTTCCCTCCTTAAGTCCATCTTTTTGAATTCTTCTCCTCTTATAGGTGAACCTTATAATAGGTTTATTTATATCATCATTTTCCCTCTCAACAGAATTGTTCCCTCTTAACAGAATTGCTATTGCTGCATGAAGTGATGATGTATAGTTATATTACCAAGTTCATAATACATTTTTCATTTTTATTTAATATTTGAAAAATAAGGTTTTGGAACTCTTAATACGACAATTTATATTTACCATATATTTTGTCGTCACATCCAATGGTTTCCCCATTTTCCATTTCGATCTCCGAGTTTCCATCCTCCCTCTACTTTTCCCTCCTTTTTCTTCCCTTTCTCTCTCTTCCCCGCCAACTCCAACGGTAGGGCTGGGCAAACCCGACCCGACCCGCGGGTAATTACCCGACCCGTAGGTCGGGTCGGGTCGGGTAACGGGTAAAACAATTGAAAAAACCCTTGAAGTTTGCGGGTTAGGATCGGGTTAGGGTAATTACCCGACCCGACCCGCGGGACCCGTTTTTACCCGCATTGACCCGCCCCCTTCGCTGCTCCTTATATCAGAACTCAAAAGACAGAACTTTTGTCCAGAAGTTACCTGCGGGTTAGGGCTGAGCGAGAAGTTTTAGGATTTTAACAAGTTCATTTCGATTACCCTGGAGGCTGGAACTCGCGTCTGATTTCTGCGAGGGTCGTGTATTACAGGCAGGTCGTGTCTGAATTGGGAACAGACAC
Source organism: Begonia fuchsioides (assembly GCA_003255005.1). Taxonomy (NCBI): domain Eukaryota; kingdom Viridiplantae; phylum Streptophyta; class Magnoliopsida; order Cucurbitales; family Begoniaceae; genus Begonia; species Begonia fuchsioides. The sequence continues at coordinate 4,553 of QAOC01024364.1, forward strand.
CTCATAATCAGGGTCAGTGACTAATTTTCTAACCTTTTTCACTTAATTTTGTTTTCTCTGTTTCAACTTGAAACAGAGAAAACAAAATGAAGATCTATTCACTGAATCAGTAAACCAGTTCGTCGTGTATTACTGCAAGCGTCGTCTAATTTCTCTGTTTCAAAATGATTTCTCTGGTAATGTGGTGGTGCTTTGGTAATGTGGGAATGAACAATTAATGATTGTTTTTTACTTTGGTAATACTTCCCAAGAAAATGGCCTTCCTTAAGAACTAAAGAAGAAATCATTTTCTTTTCCGGGATTCAAAATGATTTCAAAATGAATCTGATTTGTCTGATTTAGTCACAAACGAGCTATTCCACTATACCGAAAAACTAGAAACTTTTGTATGTTAATGATTGAAATTATATATCTTAATTATTTGTAATTATCACGTTTGAGATCTATTTTTTCTTGCACATCTAGGTTAGTGACCTTATAAATTGTGTTTTGTATATATTTACACCTGAAGGCGACAACTTGCCGATGATTATTGAATAGATTTCATGTAATGTTGTCTTTACTAATGATGTGTTAGAATGATGTTGTAAATGGTCGCTTGATGAATAGTTTCTTTATATTGATGTAATATATATGTATTATCGATTGATTGATTTTAGCATGCTGAATGATATTTTATATTTGGATGAATTTAATTTTATTTAATGTTGATGACCCGATAACCCGACCCGTATTGACCCGATAAGAATAGGGTCAGGTCGGGTTCGGGTAATCTATCAATCATAACTCGATAGGGTAATTTTTTTTTCCTTTTATAGGGTTAGGGTCGGGTAAAAATTTTTTCCTTTTGAAGATGAAATCACGCCATTGGATGAGCATGATTGCTACGAGAACATAGGAACACAAGTATTAAGTGATTATGACGATGCACTTTCTTATGATGGTGATTTTGAAGAGTTAGAGAGCACCCAAACTTTGTGTGATAATGATTATATTTTGGAGGATGAAGCATTACCAGGAATAGACCAATTAGTAGACCAGGAGACAGCTCATTTTACTTCTCATTGCACAGCTGATGAAAAGGATGTTGTGCAATTACAAGATCCTTTGACGAATGAAAAGCCCCATTCAGGTAGAATCTTCTATTAAACATCAAACTTTTCTTCTCTAAGTCCATATTTGTTCTTGTATTTCACTCCATGTTTCTAATGTTCATTTGTAGAATAATTATAGTAGATGTCACAAATAAATTATTTGCAATCCTATTAATAGTTATTTTTGTTATTTTTGTTATTTTTGTTATAGTTGCTTCTTTAGTAGCTTTTGTCCGCAGAAAGTTTAAAGCTCACTTTTTATGCTGTATTTTTTGGACCTGCTTATGATTTTTGGTCTTCATTATTTATGCTCCTATTACTTTGTTTCAGAACCCCATGTTCCCCCTTCATCTCCAGCAATACAAGGACCCCCTAGTTCAAAATCTGGTATCTTTAGAGATGGTTCCGTTCTTCCCTGCTTTTAATGTTATTCTCAAAATTTCCTTATTGAAAAAGTGTTATGCTTAAAATTCACGTGACAGAAATTGAGAGATTGTGAGTTTCTTGTGTTTCATGTATTTGATCATCTGCTTGTTGCGTAATTTGTTTTTCTAATTGCTGGAACAATTTCTCTTGCAAACATCAACTGTCCTCACAAGAGTGCTCTCATTTGTGCCATGTAGTGAAGTATGGGGAGTTTGTTCAATCAATACATATAATTTTATTTATTCCTAACATATATTGTATGTCTGAGATTCCTGTATAAATTTCTTTGCAGGACCTCTTAGATTTACTTTAATTCGTGCTGCATCATTGGGTGCCTCTGGTTTGGCACTTAGGAGTATGAATAAGGAAAAGAAAGTCCATGCTGGCTCTATTCAGACCCAAGATCAGGCATTGGAATCACTTTCAGTTGCTACTGACGGAGCTCATTTTAAAGAAGACTCATGCAAACATGATATCGATGAGAATCATGATGGTGGAACTTGCCATGAGAACAGAAGCAGATTAAGAAATGAGAATAAGCTTAAAGCTGAGAATTCAATAGCCAGAAAACTATTTACAGAGAAAACTTGTTCCGATGGATTGGAGACTTTCCAGGATGAAAGGGATACGAGAAAACAAAACTTGCTTGAGGTACCTTGGTTTGAATGTCAGGTGTCAGGGTTAAGCTATGCTAACTCTCAAGAACCAGGGGAGTTTTCACAAACAAATGCTCTTGATTTTGTGGATAGGTTCATTCAAACTAGCATGAAGGAGTGTGATCTGGACTTTGATCATGGTAAGGATACTCTGGATAAGGGAAAATCAGTTTCTAAACTAAGTGGACCGCATAGTTTCGCTAAGAATTTTAAAGATAAAAGCATCGTTGAAAAATCAAGAGTTTTTGATTGGGATGATAGTCGTGAAGATGAAGGGGGTGGGGAGATTTTCTGCAGAAGAAAGGAAGAGTTCTTTGATGGAGGTGCTGCGCATGTTTCTTGCACCCTACCCCAGAAGCTGAATAGAGGCATATCAAATGTGTACAGGAATCGAGGTTATTCAGATTCTAAACTAGAGTTGTGTGCTTTGAATCCCAGTAAACAATATGCCCTACTATCCCAAGGAAAAGCTAGGAAAAATCTAATTAAAGAGTTGGATGAAGAACTTACAATTAAAGAATGTAAGGTAGCTCTGGTAAATAATACAACCAAAGATGGATAGCAATTTTCAAATGTCGGTTTTGATAGTCAGGATGCAGCTGAAGCTATGGAAGCACTGTGTCATGGTGAGGAAATTGACTTTCCCATCGTTGATGCTCATCATTCTCTCCCAAATGCTTCAGAGAAATCACTAATGTGTTCTGTTCAAAAATCCACATTTAGTCTCAACTCTAAGCACAATACACCTTGCAAAAGGACGAGCACGGCTGATTTAGAATTTGATTCAGTAGAGCCCAACAAAAGAAAGATTAGTGGTAAAGTACAAGAGAAGTTGGCTCGGTCGAGAAAAAGTAATAAAACTACGAACCATAGCGTGCAAGAGGGAATACAAAAGTTTGTGCCAATCGCTCGTCGAACTAGACTATCTTTGATTTTTAATCAAATGGAAGATGCCGAAAATCCGTGGGGCGATGATGAGGCAATCACCCAAGGTACTAGTGAAAATAGGATTGGGAAGAGTGAGAAGATATCTAAAGTGCATGCAAAAGTTCAGAAGTCAAAGTCAACGCCCAATCATTCCAAGGAATTAGAAAATGTAGAACTTAGTCCACAAAGGCAACCAACTCAAAATTCAATAACCAAGAGTGATGGTAATGATATTCACTTGATGAGCAGTTTACCAAGAAGGAAATCTACTCGTAATTTATCTGCGAAAGTTCATAGGCCTGATACCAATGCTGCTACACAACCCAGAACAAGGAGGATCTCTGCTATTACTTATAACGACCATTGCAAGTTGAATAAGACAACCCCGATCAAACATGCAAGCCTAGTTTTTTCCTCTTTGACAGGGAATTGCAAGGAGATGGACAGTTGGGCGTCGAGTGTTCACGAAATGCTAATTGCAAAGATTCGCCAGAAAAACTATTACAGATGCTTTCGTAGGAAAACAGTATACTAGACGAGTCTAGGGAGTCTAAGAGACTACTTTCTCATGTTAGTCTTATTTTAGTGAGTCTTATCTTAGTCTAATGGATAAATTTTATCTTAGTCTAAGGGATAAGTCTTATCTTAGTTAGTTTTATTCTAGTCTAAGAGATAAATCTTATCTTAGTTAGTCTTATTATAGTCTAAGTGTTAAGTCTTATCTTAGTTAGTCTTATCTTAGTCTAAAGATATTTTAGATAATTTACAATTAGTCAGGTAGGTCTATTTAAAGGGGTCTTAGCACTTAGGGTTTGAGACATCAATCAAGTCTTTCTAGAATTATTCTCTCTTTCTCTTCTCTCTTGCCTCCTTTTTCTCTTCTCTCTTGCCTCCCTATGAAAGAAAAATGAGTGGTTACTCGTTCTAGGGATAAACTCCCTCGCGAAGATCCTAACAAAAACATTGTAAACTGTCCAATGAATTGTCTGCTAAGCCAGATAATTGTAAGACACCTGTGAATTACTCGTTGCTCGTTGCCTCCCTATGAAAGAAAAATGAGTGGTTACTCGTTGCATCACCTGTTTGTATGGGCGATGACTATTACGATAAATGCTTTAAGAAGAAACCTTTGAAACCAAGAATGATTCAAGAAGTTTCCAGCCTAACTGCCACGTGTCACTTGCTTTCATCTACACCAAACATTTTAAGGAAAAGGAGAGATACAACTGGTATTCGAGTTTTGTACAGCCAACACTTGAATGACAACAATGTAAACCAACAGAAGGTATCTAGTGATTTGTTTTGCTTTTTCACGATTAGCAGGCCCCATAATGTTTCATTTGGTATTGTTTTCTTTTTATGCATGTAGAAATTGTCTAGACTTGGAATTTCAATGGCCTCATCTATCACAGATGCCACACACTTCATTGCTGATAAATTTGTGCGCACAAGGAACATGTTAGAAGCTATTGCTAGAAGCAAATCTGTAGTTACGCATTCATGGATTGAGAGTTGTGGACGAGCAAACTGCTTTATTGATGAAATGGATTTTGCATGCCATTGTCGCTGTCTCGAGCTGCTAAGCATCCACTTTTGAAGGTTGGTTTTTAGGTCACAATTTACTGGATGTATTGCCGAATTCTTCTTCCTTATCCTGATTTCTAATAAAAAATCTATACAGGGTCAAAGAGTCTTCATAACTGAAAATACAAAGCCTGGGAAAGAGATTATTTCGAGTTTGGTGAGGGCAGTGGAGGGCCAAGTATGTGCTGAATCTTTTTAGTTTGATTTTTAAGTGGATGGGATTCCCTGTCTTCTATTTATTTTAAAATATTTAATGCAGCATATCTGAGTGGGAAGGACCTTTCTTGCGATGCTTCCTTTTACGAATTTCCATCAAGCCTCAACTTCATGGAGGCTTTATATACAATGTCTTTCAGTAATTTAGACTTTTCTTTGGCTAATTGTTTCTCAGGCTGTGGAAAGACTCGGTAGGAATGCTTTGAAAAATGATACAATTCCTGAAGATTTACTGGTTTTGTCTTTTGAAGAAGATTATGAAATTTGCATTCCATTTCTCGAAAAAGGTCAGTTCTCTCAAAATTATATTTGAATATTACCATCACACAGGCTCAATTATTATAATTTGTTTTTATTTTTCCAGGGGCTGCAATTTAATGTTCAGAGCTGTTGTTGAATGGAATAGTAATTCAAAGGCTGGAATTTGCAAGGTTTGTCTAGTTTAGTTGCCTAAGTTGAAGAAACACATATACTGCTAACATTCCCAAGAGATCTGTGGAAAATTCCTCACTTGATCATTTTCTTTCTGCACAATAGCATATGTTCTTGGTCATAATCCTACTTTCCCAAGGTCTAGGTAAAGTTGTATTGCACTTGTTACCTCGTACATGGAACAACTCAATTCGTTTCTACAACGTAGACTTTAGTTTGAGTTTTGTAAGATTTCGGTGTCTTGTTGAGATTTATTTTCTTGTCAGGCATCGTCTTTTGCCGATCATGTAAAGAGGACGCGCTCCACCGTGTGGTTAAAGAAAGATAGCAACAAGTTTGTTCCCGTGCCTAAATCTCAACAGATTAATATTCGCCGGCTTACTTGCACTTGAAGTTCCACTTTCTCTCTTAATCTCATGTAGTGCTGTCAATCGAGCTGGCTCAAGCCCAGGATGGCCGGCTCGTCGAGCCTGCAGAGCCAAACGAGCCGAGCATGTCGAGCCTATTCGAACCAGCTCGTTCGAGCTTTTTTCAAAAAAAATTGGCTCGAGCCGGCTCCCGAGCCTCGAGCCTAAACGAGCGAGCCGAGCCAGACGAGCCCAACATAGAAATTTTGTTTTCGTATATTGAAGTTTTACAGCTTTCCGTATTATGTAATTTTAAATTTTAATAAAAAATTTATGCCTATTGTTTTCTTCCATAAAAAAAAAATTGCATAATAACGTTTGTATGTAGCACACGAAAACAATAGCATTGAATCAAAATGTCAGAGAAACTCGAAAACAATAGCATCGAAGCATTGAATCAATATCATTAAACATATATAGCATTCGATTTGAAATCAATTCGTGAAAGAGTTAACAATTAATAATCATGCATTGTACGAATTGAAATATAAACACCGAAATCATTCATTGTGCCGAATAAAAAGTAAAATAAGTTACAAAAAAGTCTTCTAATTGTTTGAAAACTGTCGGAAAAATGTGATTTTAGGGCACCGGTCTAGGATTTAATGGGGCCCGCGGTCGACACCTAGTTACGATGTGGTCGACCCCTTCCTATGTGATCGTCACCCTCAAAACGATCTGGAATGAGATGCGGTCGACACCTTGCTAAGCGGTCAACATCCTAAAACGCTCTGTATTGATCGGCGGTCGACACCTGACTGTGCGGTCGACACCCTATGACGCTCTGTATTGATCTGCGGTCGACCATTTACTTTGCGGTCGACACCCTAATATGCTCTGGAATGAGATGCGGTTGACACCCTAATACGCTCTGGTGCCAGACTTCCCCGTCGATCCTCGTACACGGGTCCACCTGCACTGAAAGCCGACTCCGAAGCTACAGTTGAGACAGGCGGTGTTAGTAAATCCCGTGTCATATTCGAGAGCACGGGATACATGGCTACGTTGGATTTCCACCAACCCAATATGTCGAATGCCTCGTCTCGAGAAATTCAAACTCAAGACTCCAAATACACGTCGAGTTTACTCTTATCGAAACCATATGAATGCACATCGCTTTCTAATTGGACGTCAATGACATCCATAGGATTTAACGCTCTTTCGAAACCAGAACTACCACCCGACGTCGATGCCACATCAGACGAAGTATGAGTTCGTGCACCGGAAAATCTAGTTTGGTTAGTACCAAACAAAGTAGCAAGGTCGCTACGCAATGTGTTTGGACTGCATACGGGGGCGAAACCTAGGTTCTCCGAAATTTTATCAAGCATAAACTTTGTGTCCTTGATTTTATATTTCGGATGCATAATACTAGCAAATGAAAAAATAGAAGGTACTTGAAGCCAATATTTCTGAAATTTAAATTCCATTGAAGTTACGATTTCATTAAATGCATCAATTTTTTTATATCTTTCAAAAGTAGAAGTCAATCTTACGAACCACGAAAGCAAAAGATGCGTAGTCGGGTAATAAATTCCCGAGCATTCTTTAGTGGCTTCAAAAAATGGTTGCAAAAATTCGAGAAATAGATTAGTCATATCACAACTACACATATCCAAAGTAAAACATTGTGTCTTTTGACTAATAAAATCACAAATGGCGTTTCAATACGGTCTAACATTTTCTAACATTAAATATGTTGAGTTCCACCGAGTTGAAACATTGGTTTTTAGTTTTCTAGGTTTGAGGTTAGCCGCTTTACAAAATTTCTCGATACACTTGTTGTCGGGCGTTTGACGAAGAAATAAAAGAAATTGCACCTCTAATAGAGAGTTTCATGTAAGAAATTTTCGGCTAACTCTTACAATTTATAGAATTTCCTCATAACAGCTACATCAGGTTGACCTGCAGTATTTCCATGGTCCACCGGATGTTTCCGTTGAATATGCAAATTCTAGCCGTTACATTTTACCGGTCGACTCTTTTTACAACGTCGGTCGACACTTTGTGTATATCGGTCGACCCTTTTATATTGACGGTCAACACTTTCACTAACGATAAATACCTTGTGGTCGACATATATAAATGTTATCGACACCTAAAACATTCTGTAACATTAAGCGGTCGACACCTTCTTATGCGGTCGACCTACAAAATTTTAATGTCGATTAAGTGTCGACTGCGGTTACATTAAGGGTCGACTGCACTACAGGTATTCCGAGCCAGCTTGCGAGCTGGCTTGCGAGCCGGATCGGTTGGCTCGGTGTTGCCGAGCTCACGAGCCAGCTCGAGCGAGCCGACATGCTGGGCTCGGTACAAGCTCGATCTTTTGCTCGAGCCAGGCTCGGCTTGGCTCGACACTGTAGCAAAACGAGCCGGGCTCGGACTGCTACAGTGTCGAGCCGGCCGAGCGAGCCGGCGCTCGTTTGACAGCTCTAATCTCATGCATCTAAGGAACTTGACGTGCATTTGGTGTGTATAAAGTATTGAGTATTCATGTGGCTGAAGCCTTTTCATAGAAGAAACCAATCTATAGTGGGATGTAGATTAATAATGATTGCTAGGTTTCTTCACACCCTTTGAGTTTCAGAATTGTAATGTTAGAAAGAAAAGTTTCAAGGCATTTAGTGCTTCATTTTTGGTTGTTTCTGTCACATGTTTTCTTCTGTTTGAGGAACATATAATATATGTTCTTGCTCGTTTGATGGATCTTAATCAGTTGTTGAACTACCATTAGAACATTGCAGGAGATCCAAGCTGCTATCGGAGGTTGAAATATGTTGAATTAGAGCCAATATTTTCCGGAGATAAACTTAGATCGTCTTTGGCATGGGCAACGTTGCATTGCGGGCAACAACCTTAGTTGATTCGATTAGGTCGGGCTGGTTGACTCAAAATAATTTTCTAAGAAAATCATGAATTCTTTTATTGTTTGGTCATCCCAAAACCAAACCGTATCGAAACGCAATAGTTAATATTAAAGTTTAAAATATTAAAATAATTTATTTATTATCTTTAAATTAAAAATAATGTTATTTAAAAGCTTTTAAAAATAAGAAAGTTTCAGTTTGGTTCAGTTCTAATATATCCAAACCAAACCGTGCGGTCTGTGTACACAAGAACATACTTGTTGAACAAACATTATCAGTGACTTTTTGTGTCAAAAAATTTCCATGCTCTAGGCTCAAAGAAGTTTAATCTCGATTAGACCAGGCAATTTTGTCCATGTTTTCATGTCCAGAATCCGAGAATTCTTTGCTGACACAAATATTTCATAGAATTAGAGATCTTTTACTTCCCAAACAGAATTTCCTATTCTCCAATAAAAGTAATCATGCTAAAACAATTTGTAGGGATAAAAACAAATCATATTTATTTGACAGTGACATAGACACAGCTACATAATGCTGTGGACATGGTTCTCTTTATATCCATGGATTCAGCCTAATCCTCATAGCATCAAAGGGGAGTGCCAAAAACAGAACAACTTTGTAATTGCACACGACATCCCTATGCGCTTCCAACATACAACACATCTTTATACATAACATAGGCACAAGTGAAAAACTGTTCAGACTGGGGTCGGATTCTGATCAGCCATGCGAACTCGCCATGAAAAATAATGGATGTACAAAGAGTTGAGACTCATGGCCATCCCAAAACCAAGAGTTGATGAGAGTAGGATAGCATATATGGCCTTTAGTTTCAGCTGCAATTCGAGCCATTAACACCAAATGAACAAGGATCTAATGAGAGAGAAAGAAGAGGAGAGAGGAATAGAGCAATTTGTTACCACTGTATAAAAGAGATGGATAATAATAGCCACAAGGGCAAACTCAAGAGCCGCATAAGTCCACAAATACTCTTTAATGGCTGCAAATTAGGCCAGAATGCTTTAGCAAAATTATCTACCATTATGAATAATATAATTAAGCGAATGAGTGCTAGCCATACCGAGGATGACTGCAAATATAGAAGCAAGAAGACCTAAGGTAAAAGCAAATGGTGCTGCTATAATGATCGCTTCAGTCTTCAAGTCACGAATCTACAAAAGAGTAAAGCAGCAACATCAGATTTTCATAAACCAAAAAATCAAAACTTGAAAAACTGACAACTAAGTTTGGATTAAATCCAACTCGGTCAAAAATAAAAGATAATTTGCGCAGTCTGTTTATAGGACATACCAGAAGTTGCTCAAGGAAGAAAAAGTAGCAGATTGTGCTGATTAATACAAGCACCACAAAGTCTTGCCAGGCACTGCATCAAATATAAATAATCTAAATTAATTCCATATTCAGTCCAATAGAATAGAATTAAAAAAAAAAAACTATGTTCCAGACTACTGATTTAAAAGAAAAGGTCTACTTTGAAGCTTAAATGTAGACAATTCAAATCTAAACAATGTTAAGGCATAATTAAAACTTTAAACCATGGTCATCGTACAAGTTAAACCTCATTTTTAACTGCTATGAAATACTGTTGAGAGTAAAGTATCTATGTTACCCCTTGTTATCCTTCTTTATCAACTCCTGCAATTTAAGACAGAATTAACAAAACACAAGAACACATCCACAGTTCTGGAAATCCACAGACCAGGTTTCCACTGAGAAACTAATTTGATGATAGACAAAAACATACCCTTACTCTCCCCACACGCACTCCTTAAAACTAAAAAGGTCACTATCCTTCTATCACTTTCACAGCTAACCAAATCATCACCAAAAGCAGATCTACCCATAGTTGAGGTTCAAATTAGACTTTCCTAATCCACATTACTTTGTGTATGCTTAATTAGTAGTCTTTGAACAATAAAATAACTGAACTCGACTACCATCACTCATACACTTTAAAAACTAATTCAAACTCACAGTAATATTTCAAGGGAGTATCCTATCTTATTGCAAAGAATAGAAATGTCTACCTTATCGATTGTGAATTCAGGGTTTGTTGGCTTTGATTCTGTATAACCTCCCTTTGCATGGTAGTAGGTGTTCGAAGCAGGGTGACTGGCAAATTCTTCACCTCTTGACCGCAGACATCACAGTTCTTGTTTCCTTTCGTAGAAAACCACTTAATGGCACATTCTTCATGAACAAGCCTGAGAGCACCCTTGCAACTGCATTCCATTTTCAGAGTGTTTTCTTCTTCGCAACCATCAAGACAGATTCTGCACACTGCTTCCTCTTCTGGTATCTCTTCATCATTGTTTTCCATGGCAAGGGATATTTGTGCTGAAAAAACAAAAAAAGACTAGTAGACTTGTAAATATATACGAGTAATAAATTATCCAAAAAAACAGTTTATAGATATAAAATACTCATATCACTTGAAAATTATATGCACTATTCCGCACCATCATTAGGATTTCCCTGCATTTGCTCATCATGCATCGGCAAAGATACAGATCTTACAATGATAACATTTTTGCTAGGCACAGATAAGGACCTTGAAACCATAGCCTGTGATGAGATCTCTTTCTGCACAATATTACCCCAGAGTCTGAGACAAATTTAGTTGTCTGATGCATATTCGAAGTATAAAGTTTATGAGCTTGCAATATATATAATGCAATGGTTTGAGGAATAATAAAAGGTAATTCGTCAAAGAAGATCATCTCTAAGCTCTCTTCAATAGACTCAGATAAGTTGCAGTTTCTTGTCGGTTGAAAACAAAATTGTTGGCCAAAATCCCAGGAAATGAGAAAGCAGAATTTGCAAACATCCATAGGAATATTTATAGTGGATCTTACATTTCAGCCATTGCCAATCTTAAGAATCATTTTTAAAAACTAATTAAAGAAAATAGAGGCATGTGTCATTCAGTACTTACTCGGGTGTTTGGCTGTTCACCAAATCTTCTAGCCGAAGCCGGTATGGAAACCGAAAGAGAAGAGTTAGAAGCCAGAGTAACAGGAAGAGATGAAGATCTTTTCCAAGAAAATGAAGATGCAAATGCAGCCATGAAAGGACTTCCAGGAGCTCTATTGACATCTGAACTTAAGAGAGAGCTTCTTTCAGCATCAGTTGGAGAACCTTTTTTCTTAAAACTAAATCCTCTCAGGAAGCCTAGAGGCGATGAACTACTTTTCACAGAACCTTGCGATTGCAGTGAACCTTGCGCATTTCGAGTGCTACTAAAGCCCACTGGTCTAGGAGGTATTTGAATAGAAATATCTGGACGTCTCCCACTAGATCCAGCTTCTGGAAGTTGTTCATTCCCATAATGTACATTATGGATATGATGATCCTGCAAATTGTTTCAGTCCAAGTCATCTTTATTTTTGGATAGTATTGGATCATTAAGTTTCTGAAGAACTCCTAAGGAGTTGAGAGCATATATACATAAATCAAATAACTACCTTGGAAAATAATGCACGTCTCTTTGAGAAACGACAGGAATCAATGTTACAGGATACTTCAAAGGATACAAATAGTAATCCTTGACTGTAATTCTAATGAATGTAACGAAGGGATTCAAGAACTATGCAGTAAACCAGATGTTTAGAAAAATATAAAATGCATGTAGACACGTTCAAAGCTTCCAAATTTCCTTTTTGTCGGTTTTTATTCATTTTCAGGAAAATTATGTTCTCCAACGATCAATTATTTAACAACTAAAACAATTGTAGAGCTAATGACGTCCTTTCTAATTTTCATTTTTATTCACTCGATACGATTCTTTTCTTAATCCAAAAGGGCAAGCACCTCGGGATCATCCCTCATTTCAAGTGTCTCATGAAGTTAACATAAAACCAATACAAAGAACGAGAGCGAAAGGAAGGTATACGAAATCAACCTGCGAAGAAATTTCAGCTACTCCGCGATTAACAGACTCAGCTGCTTGCATTCTCTGCAAAACCCTGAAGAATTTCAAGAATTTACTAAAGACAACAACATCAGGGAGGAATTAAAAATGAATCTGGAAAGATTGTGGAAGGAATCAGAAAAACACAGAAGCCAATGAATATAAAAATCTTCACTTTTTAGGTTTTAAATCATTATCTTAGCTCATAGAGAAATGTTATGAGACAGGAGCGAACACGACGGTCCGACCGGATTTGAGGTTTCTTTGGAAATAGTTCAAGCGGTTTGTTTCTTGTTAGGAAAATGGTTCTTTCATGAGATGGTACCCGCAACCTCTCACTCAGGGGAGACTACCCGGTCTGATTCAATTTTAGATCCGGTCTGATTCAATTTTAGATGAATTAAAATTAGAATTAAAATTAAAATTAAAATTAAAAATAAAAAATACGATGTGATTTCAATTTTGTATCGATCCAGTTTATATTTAAAAAAAATTAAATACTTTTATTTTTATTATATTTAACTTATGTTTTGAGTAATGAGATCATATTTAAAATCAAATTTTGAAATTATATCGGATTTATTGAGTTTTAGGTAAGATTTTACTTGGTTTTGAGTTTTTTTTTTTTACTTCTAATTATACAATTTTTTAAGAATTGATATAGCACCGGACCAAAATTCTGACTGTTTCGTTCTATATTGAAGTCCAAGTCTATTTCTCCCCACTGCCTCTCTAAATCTCCAACTCGTATTGAACCAAATCTTAAAGAGCTGACTTTGACTCTATCGATGAACTAAGGGTGGGTAACTTATAGTGAATTGAGTCCATTTTAGTTCAATTTTGGCCAATTTATGCAAAAGGTGACTAAATAGATTTTTACTTTTATCTTTACATTTTAATCACATCTCTTAATCAAGTTAACTGATTTGACGATAAATTGAAGGAACCTTTGTTCGGATACCTCATGATGAGAACTAACAATATATGAATCCGAAACCCAACAACAATGTGGTCTGATTGCAGGAAAACTTTTAATCAAGAGAAATGAAGGAATTAGTACCTCGATCAATCAAATTCGATGAAATCATGGTTATCAATCATGAGTTTGACATTAGAAAAACTCGTAGGTAAGAACTAAAGCGATTAAAATTGATTAATCAAATCAATGTTTGAACAGATAAGTTCTTCACAAATACCTAGAGAAAATGCTCTAGTTGGTAAAACTAAAATAAAGTCATTTTGAAACGAACGATTTTATGATTATAATAAATTAGAGATCAACGTAGACATTGTATTGAACACTATGCATATAAAAGTGATAGCTCCCGTAGTATTATTGAGAGAAATAACAAAAAAAATGCCACATGTACAAGAGAAATAAGGGACATTGCACAAATTATCTTAAGTATAAATGTTACTAGAAATTTAATATATTCTTGTAATTGAATGAGTAGATGTAACAATCATAGTTTCAGACACGTTGCAAGAAATAACGACATTATTAGATCTATAATAATATGAAAAATAAATTGATTGTATTTTTGTTAATGCTCTATCTATACCTATTTGTATTACATCTAATCATAGAGTGCACATAAATCTTTAGGTTATATTTTTTGCAACCTCGCATTTTATTGATGACTATTGACAATTAAAAAACACACATTGTAATTTTGTTAATGTAAATATTTACATAATGATGAAATATGCAACTAAAGATATAATCTTTATTACGAACCTCGATAATGCTTATGTTAAAGAATATGGAATTGTTTAGCTAAAAACAATTAGGTAGATACTTCTCATAGCTACATTTTTCATATTTTGAATTTATTTGATACAAATAAAACGTCATTTATTTAGTCACATATTAAATTAATTAAAAAGTACAATTTATTACTTCATCTGATATACAATTACAAAAATAGTCAGAATTTTACAAATTTATTCCACTAAACCAAGAAAATTAACAATCAATACCGATATTGGGTGAAATTAACTTTTTTAATGTTGAAAATGCCAACTTGTATTTTTTAGTTGCATTTTCATTAGAAAAAAGATATAGCACCTGAAATATTTGATCACTAGTTTATTTGTATTGGATGAAGTTTTAACATTGTTTGTTATGAAATTTAGAAAGTCTTCAAGTCCATTAGACCCATTATAATTATAAAAGAAGGTTAGTTCTAGTTCTCATTATAGCCTCTTCGATTTTTAAAGAATTCTCCTAAAATATCTTAAATAAAATTCTTGCAGTTTCAATTCAAAAGGCCACAGAAGATGGAGGAAATAATATTTTAGTTTAAAGACGTTTCTTCTTTCTCTTTAATTCTTTTTATGTTCTATTTTGTGTATTATGACGTATTTTAGAAAACAGAAATAAAAATGAAGTTATGTTCATTTAAGAACTTCAACTTTTCTATTAAGTTGTAAAATAAATCTATATTCATTTGTAAATTAAACTTATTCTTAATGTAAAAAGCTTAATTTTCTTGATAGAAAATGAATTAATTCTTAAATAACTATTAAAATATTCCTAATTAAATCATCATTTCTGTAAGCAATACTTTATTTGTTTTAATCTAAAACATCCAAGATCTAATCATGCTAGAATTGTCACGATAAACTTTATAATCACGTACCGGAATTCATTGTGATGAGAACGTAGATCGGTAGAGAATACGTCGGGTTTCTTGATCTTCCTCAACCAAACTACCGTACGCACTCAATGAGTTCTCTCTCAATGATGAGATTAAGGAGAATACAGTGCCTCTTCAGTTTGATATCTTGGGGACCATAACCGCTAATGTCCTTTATATACTAGTTTATTAGGGTTCCCATTAAAACCCTAAAAGGCCTAGTATGAGTATCTATCTATTAAGCTCATACAATTATAAAGGTCTTAGGCTTTACTAAAATAGATCACTTTAAAGCCCATAATAATAAATTAGCCTCGTGATTAATTAACACAAATATACAGACCCACAATAAGTTATACGTGTTGGCCAACACGTCTAACAATTTTCAACTTGGGTCGTATATTGTGTTAATACCTTAAATCACAAATCCTTTATAGAGCTCGTTTTAAAAGCTAATTTACATCATAAGACTCCCCTTAATTCAATCTGGTCCTTTTTACATATTGGTATGGAACTAAGCGGCGTTCATCACACTTATAGGTGATTATAATCACCAATACCAACATATTTAATGACATAGATCAAGTATGGATAGATAACATAGAAACTACAAGTAATGTGACCTCAAACATGTCTGTTTCCAACTGGTCCTTGACTTCATTCTGTAATGAGATCAAAATTGAAGTCCCTTATGTGCAAAAACCGCATAATTCCTTAATGCAAAACCGCAAATTCAAACAAGTTCGGAAAAATTAAACCATAACCATCAACTTTATTCTATAGAAAATAACTAAAATATGATAAAAAAATAATTATATAACAACTAGTTCCAGTTAAACTGATGCATCATAAATCACTACACCCCTAATAGCAACATGCTGATGAAAGATCTTGGGTGGCAATCCTTTCGTCAAAGGATCTGCAAGCATCGAAGTCGTTCCTATGTGCTCTATAGATATTTGACCTTCTTGAACTATTTCCTTCACAACCATAAACTTGATGTCTACATGTTTAGACTTTGTAGACTTTGGTTGTTATTGGAATATAGCACAGCCGATTTATTGTCACATAATAACTTTAATGGTCTTTCAATTCCAACTATAATTCGCAGTCCAGTGATAAAATTTCGAAGCCATATACCATGATTTGATGCCTCAAAACAAACTATGAACTCTGCTGTCATGGTTGAAGATGCTGCGAGTGTCTGCTTGGCACTCCTCCAAGAAACAACACCTCCAGCCAACATGAAAACATAACCTGAAGTGGATCTTTTACTATCTTGGCATCCAGCTAAATCAGAATCAGAATAACCAATGATCTCTAAACTTTCTGACTTCCGATATGTGAGCATATAATCCTTAGTTCTCTGTAAATATCTTATAACCCGTTTGGCTGCCTTCCAATGATCCATTCTTGGGTTACTCAAATATCTACCCAACATTCCAACTATGAACGCAAGAACCGGACGCGTACATACTTTTGCATACATAAGGCTTCCCACAACAGATGCATAAGGAATCTTTTGCATCTCTTGTTTTTGAAGTACGGTCATAAGGAATCTTCCTTTCGCTACAGGAGTATCACCTGGTTTACAACTTGTCATGTCGAATCTACTCAACACTCCATTGATGTAGCTCTTTTGTGATAATCTTAAGATACCAAGAGAACAATCTCGAAGTATCTTGATTCCTAATACAAAAGAGTCGTCACCAAGATCTTTCATCTCAAATTTTCTTTTGAAAAAATCTTTGGTGTCGTGCAATAAGCCAACATCACTACTTGCAATGAGTATATCATCAACATATAAAACCATAAAGGCAAATTTACTTCCACTGAACTTATGATATATGCAATTTTCGACTATATTTGCTTTGAATCCATAGGACGTAGTAACTTCATGAAACTTGCGATACCATTGACGGGAGGCTTGTTTTAGACCATAGATGGATTTCTTTAATTTGCACATCGTAGACTTTGGATTTCCAAAAACAAAGTTTTCCGGTTGTACCATATAAATCGTTTCATCAATGTTTCCATTTAGAAACACAGTCTTTACATCCATCTGATGCAATTCTAAATCAAAATGAGCTACAAGTGCCAGGATTACTCTTAACGAATCCTTCGATGATACTGGAGAGAAGGTTTCTTTGTAATCAAAGCCTTCTTGCTGAGTAAAACCTTTTGCGACAAGACGAGTTTTGAATATTTCGACATTAACTTGTTTATCCTTTTTGGTCTTAAATAGCCATTTGCAACCAATAGGTTTCACACCAGATGGTAATTCGACTAGATCCCAAACGTCATTGTCATACATAGATTTCATCTCATCTTCCATAGCAACTTTCCACTTTTCAGAGTTAGAACTTTGTAGAGCTTGACGAACACTTATTGGATCGTCTTTCATTATGCCTACATTTTCCTCATGTTCTTGAAGAAATACATAATAATCATCTGAAATTGCACTCATTCTCTCTCTAGTGGATCTCCTTAATGGCACTTCTTGATGTTCCTGAGGTAGTTGAGCTTGCAATTCATGAGGAACTTCATTGTTGTCTTGTTCTATAACTGGTTCTAAACCAACATCAGGATTAATAGCCTGAATATCGATTGAAACCACCTCTGGCATCTTCAAAGACAACATTCCTTACATTATTTTCCCTCTCAAGATCAATGTCCTCAAGGAACCTAGCATTTCCCGTCTCAAAAATTGACCTAGCAGTGAGATCGTAAAATTTAAAACCCCGAGAGCGTTCAGCGTACCCGATAAAATAATAGCTAATTGTCCTTGAATCTAATTTTCTTTCATGAGGTTTATAAGATTTAGCCTCAGCTGGACAACCCCAAACGTGAAGATGCCTAATACTAGGTATCTTCCCCGTCCACAACTCATAAGGGGTTTTAGCTACTACTTTACTCGGTACTCTATTGAGAGTGTATGCTGCAGTCTTTAATGCCTCACCCCAGAGTGACTTTGGTAAAGAAGAATGATTAATCATATTTCTTACCATATCCTTAAGAGTTCTATTTCGTCGTTCCGCAACACCGTTCATACTAGGTGTCCCCGGCATTGTGTATTGCGGGACGATTCCACACTCCTCTAGGTATTTGGTGAAAGGTCCTCGACTTGTTCACCTGATCCATTATATCTACCGTAATATTCTCCTCCACGGTCAGATTTGACAGCTTTAATCTTTTTGCCAAGTTGAAGTTAAACTTCAGCTTTAAAGGCCTTAAAAACGTCTAAGGATTGAGATTTCTCATGAATTAGGTAAATATAACCATATCTTAAGTAATCATCTATGAACGTGATAAAATATTGTTGTCCATTCCAAGAAGCTGTAGGGAATGGACCACAAATGTCCGTATGTATCAGTTCCAAAACACTCGAGCTCCTATTAGTACCTAATTTTCTTTTATTTGTTTGTTTTCCCTTATTACATTCCACACAAACTTGAAAGTCTGATAAATTAAGAGAATCCAAAATTTCATCCGACATAAGCCTCTGAATTCTCTCTTTAGAGATATGACCCAAACGCTTATGCCATAAATTAAAATAGATCACTGTAAAATCCAGAATAATAAATTAGTCTCGTGATTAATTAACACAAATATACAGACCCACAATAAGTTATACGTGTTGGCCAACACGTCTAATAATTTCTACTTGATCATGCAAGAATGTCCTAGCACTAATATAAATTAGAATCCTAAAACTATGCTTTTAGCTTTGTCACATAACTGCAAGAACTTAGCCTCATCTCAACGGAATGTACGCTTCTCAAAGATTGGATCAAACCATATAAAAACCCTAATTTAGTTGCATATGTAAAGTTCTTGCACAATGTCACCTTTTAGAACCTCGTTACGAATCGTGGAATTTAATTATATATTATCAGAATGTCTTAAAAAAATTTACCACCTATTAACAATATGATGAGAAAATATTCTTGATACTATAATTTTTAATGGTAAAAAATAAGATAATTTATTAAAAATATATATATCATTCAGAATTTCTAAAACTTTAATAAAGAACTATTCTAATATTATCTTTTAATGTCCAAAAATTAGTTTGAAAAAAATTCCAAACAAGTTTTACAAAGTTGGTTTAGGCTTTCCGCAAAAAGAAAAAAATTGGATATTTTTTAAAATCATTGAAAAATAAATATCCTAATCATGGCTGATGAGTTTTAATCATTCTACAAAATTGTTATAAAAAAACAAAAACCGATTGAACTTTTGCAGAATCATGATATTTTAAAAATTTTACAAATTTGTTTGTTTAAAATTTCATGGAAACATTGAAAACTTGACAATTTGTTGGAATGAAACCTCCTAAATGTTTGAGTCGTAGTGCATTTATATTACATCGAGATAATAGTTTCAAGGAAGTTTTAATGTTGTTTAGTTGTAAAGTTTAGGAAGCCCTTAAGCTCATTAAGCCCATTACCTTATTTCTAGCTCATTAAGCTCATTAATAGTTTCGAGTGGTAGTGTATTATAATTTCTTTTACCAAAGGCAATCATAGTCTTCATGGTTTTTTAGAAGAGATCTTGTGGCTTCTATTGTAGCGATCACAAACGAAAGTACGAGATTTAAGGCAACCAAATTCTTCATTAATTTTCAATTCTTTTTGAGATTTTGATTATCGAGATTATAATACATTTTAGAAAATGAGCGCAGGTATGTTTTCAAGACTTCAGCTCTTTTGACAAAAAATAGATAGTTATTTATAAAATTACTAATTTACATTCATCTTACGAATTCAAATGTTTATGAAAGCTCTATAAGATTTATTGAAGACTTGCATCGAATTTAGTAGGGGTGGAACCCGCACGTTCGGTTCGGGTTTTTACCTCATAAATAACCGATCCAGCGGGTTCGGTTATTTTTTTTCGTATCCATTCGAGATCCGATTGGTTATCAAATCCGACCGATATCCGATCCAAAATTTTGATTCGGTTACGGGTTGGATTCGGTTAACCAATATATATTGAAAAAAAACACAAAACCTATTATAAAAAAATAAATAATAATTAAAAAAAAAATGAAAGTGAGCAAATGCCAACCTACATCAACCAAAAAAATGAAACCAATCAACCTACAACGAAAAAAAATGAAAGCAAATGCCAACTACATCAACAAAAAAAATGAAAGCATATGTCAATCTACATCAACCAAAAATTGCGAGTAAAATAGAGCAAAACTACAAGCGTTTAGGAATATTACAAAATAGAGAAGATTAAATTTCTGGTCCGAAAAGCGATTAAGAATTCTACGAAATCAACACAAAAAAAGTCTAGGCGATTCTTTTAAAAATCTGAACAACTGAAGCATTATTTAATATTTTAGACAAAAATCGGGTCATTGGATCGGTCCGGTTTGGTAAGGAAAAAACCAATATCAAATCCAATAAAATTCAGAAAACCGTGGGTCGGTTTTTATCCAATATTTTTTTAAAAAAAACCGAACAGAACCGATCCAATTGATTGGATCGGTTCGGTTCGCGGATCGGACCGATCCAATTGCCACCCCTAGAATTTAGTGGGGCATTCAATTACGTGAAAGATTAGAACAATGTTGTAATGCAAGACCAATGACAAAAGACGACATTGTACAAAAAATCAAATGTTGGACATCAACAATTAATTTTTCATTTCCATTAACAATTTTATAATTTATTTAAACAAGTTTTCTTTAAACTTATATTTTTTTACATTTAAACATCATTTACATTTAGATGAGTATCAATGTAATTGAGATGTATTTAGTATTTAGCAATGCGAATGTCATCATTTCAATTAATTGTATACAAATCAATTTTATTCAACGTCGAATAATTTTTTTTTATTATATGTAATTTTAATATTAATATAAATATTTTAATTAGATGATTAAATATATTAATTTTACATTTCAATAAAAGATGTTTACATATTTTATGGTAATATATTATTTGAAATGTAATGCTTTGATTATATTTTTACTCGTAGGCTCGGCTCATTACTCGCGACTCAGCTCGGCTTGAAATTTCTTTGGAAAACTACTGGTGCGATAATCCTTGTTAAGCTTGGCAGACTCTATAATCCGAGTTTTTCCAACCTTGTCTCGACATAATCAATTTGTTTGTCATCTCTATTGGGTATCAAGCGACAATTAATTTTTAATTTAATATGATTCAATATGAGACAATTTACTTAAAATGAATTGATGGAGACGAGTTTACCTTGAAGGGATATAGCAATATATACCTCCTTCGAGCAACAAGATTTTACTTGGGTCTTAAATCCAATTAACTTTATTTATACCTCTATCAATACTATAGCAATTTTTGGAAAGAAAAATAACGAACTACATACAGATTGTGTATATCAGCTAAGAGAGAATTAGTTCGTGTTTATCACAAGAATCGTAAAAATAGTCTCTGCTAGTTGCTCCTTGGTCTCCCATCTTTCCCTCTCCCATTTCTTTTCTTTTAATTTCTTTCTAATTTTCTCCTCTACACCTTCTTTTCTCGCTGTCCATAATATTCTCCCTTTTCAATATCATCTTTTCTTCAGTGTCTCCATCATTTTAGCCAAAGCTAAAATTCAATAAAACAAAATAAAATAAGATCAACTAAATTATACATAATATGAAATTATTATTAAACTATTATTAAACGGCAGAAAAACACTATACTTTTGTCCAAGAAAGATTTCTAACTTACTTGTTTCTCCCACATACATCTTGAAAATATCATTTGTGAGAGTCTTGAGAGATGGAACATCAAACTTAGGTTGCAATTCAATGAACAACTTCACAAACTACTTACTTTCTTCAATACAAAAATGTAGTTCATCTATTACGATCATTCTTGCAAGCTTCGCATCGTTCTTCATTAAATATTTTCCAACTCATTATGTTTGATGAAGTAGACCCTTCTCTTTCAATATCGGTTTTGTGAAAAAATATTGTTTTTTGTTTTCCATCTAAAGTAGCCAAGAATTTAAGACACTTACCTAAATGCCTATGCATATAAGAAGTTCCATTCTTTGCAATATCACACACATATAAAGTCGAACAGAACAATAGTTTCAGTGTGCTCTATTAATTCCATTGCTTGATCTATGCTTTGTTTTCTCCTTTGTGTTTTTTTGTGTTTTCATTCATATCAGATTCCATCCTAAAATGACAAACAAGTTGATGAAATGGTTTCACTAATACCATGAAAATTTATAGCAAAAACTTGAAGCATGACAATGAAAATTTTCACCAATCGGCCATATTTCTTCCACGATTGTTCTTATTCTCCTTCTTTACTATTTAGTTCTGTAATTACTTAAAACCTGTCTTAGTTTTCTGATCAATATAATATCTGGATGTTGCTTGAGTAACATTTGTTGAATGTTGTTCAAGTATCTGTTATTATTGGAGAATATGAGAGAATATCGTTGATTTCTTGCAAGAAGATAAGTTCAACTATAACAGAAAGATGGGGGGACAAAATCGCAAATGAATATCCACGAAAAGACAACCACATCGTAGAGATAGAAGAAAACCCCTAAAGATCGTACCCGATGGAGAGAAATCGCAGAATAGAAAGAGAAAACACAGACACACAGCACTTAGAGACAGACCGATAGCACACCATCCATTCGCTGCTCGCTGTCTTGTTGATTTGGTTGCCGAATGTGGGCAATGATCGCCGGTCGCAGTCACCAGGGAACCATAGAGGATAAAATTGAAGCAGCTTCGAGATTCTCGGTTGATTACTTTGATTGTAGAGGAGGCAATCGGCTCATAAATGTTTTGGCTAGTCTAGAACGGAAAACTTTTCGAGTCGAGCCTCTAGAGTATATTCAAGCCGAGCCGGCTCGAAATTTTTTTTAAAAAATTTTGGCTCGAGCCGAGCTCGAGTCGAGCCTGTCAAGTCTATCGAGCCGAGTCGGTCGAGCATGTCGAGCCTATTCGAGCCGAGTCTAACGATTCAAACATACGTAAAAATATTTATTATTTATAAAAAAAATTACATTTCATTGAAATTAAATGGTATGATTTCTAAAAACTACAAGTCTAAAAAATTACATATAAAAAAACTACAAGCGTAAAAAAATTACATATAAAAAATTACAAGTGAAAAAAATTACATATAAAAAGATACAAGTAAAAAAATTACACTTTAGAAGTTAATAATTTTTTAATTCTAAATTTTTGAATTCCTCCGTTAATTCATCTTCTCGTTGTTGGTTTCTTGAAACTGCATCGCTTCAATTTTTCAAGCATATCAACGCCTCCATGAGATCCGGTGCAAGATTTCCCCGTCGATCGTCGAACACTCGTCCACCTGCACTAAAAGCAGACTCGGAAGCTACAATAGAAACATGAAAAGTTAGTAAATCACGTCTCATTTTAGAAAGAATCGAATACATGATCACGTTATTTTTTCACCAACTCAAAATATCGAATGCATCATCACGAGCAAGTTGATAACGAGTGTCTAAATAAATATCGAGTTCATTCTTATCGGAACCATAAGAATGCACATCGCTATCAATTTCTTCATCAATGACATCCATACTATTAATTGATTGTCCAAAACGAAAATTACCACTAGAAGTATACGCGATACTAGACGAATGAAACTAACGAGAATTACTATATTTATGTTGGTAAGAAGAAAATAATTTAGAAAGATCATTTATTTTTGTGCTACATATCTTGCAGCAGTTTCGCATAGTCTTTCGAGTGAATACACGAAATTTCCACCACCACCAATATTTAATTGTAATTGGGTCCGGTCGCTCGTTTGCTCATGTGTGTGACATTTTTTATAATGTCGACCAGAAGTTTTAGTGATAGATCCGTATGCATAATGTTTTACACAATATTTTCACTGCGCCATATTTTCGATTTTTCTCCCTATTTGTATTGCTTTCAATTCAAAATGTTTCCAAACATTCGACGTTTTTTATTTTTTAGATTTAGGTGAAGATGTGGATGCATGTGCGGATGAATGACCCATAGAAAATGCAGGATTACTAGATCTAATTTCTTGAATGTCGTCATCATCTGATGAAAATGATTCAAATTGTGCGTAATGTGCATCTAAATCGATGTAAATTAATAACGAAAAAAATTGTAAATTGATACTGTTCACCAATTACTCGATGATAACTTGTACGTGGTAATTGATATTTATACTTCCACAATTACGAGTCCTACAAAATAAAAAAAATTAGTTAACAATACAAATTAACATTATCGATAACTTCACAAATTAATTTTATGCATATCTCGATGAGTAATTGATAGTTGTTTGAATAACAATCAAATACACGAGAAAAATTTCTTGGTCAAGTGAGATTGAGAGTGTGAGAGCTTGAGAGAATTAGAGAGAAATCAGTGAAAATTTTTAACACCCCTCTACCCATTTTTATACTATCTGAAAATTTTTTAACCGCTAGATTTTTTATCGTTGGATGATCTAACAGATATATTTTGCACTGTGGATTCATCCAATGGTCTCTCAAAATCCAACCGTTGCATCCTCCAATGGTTGGATTTTGAGAGAGAGAGAGAGTGTGAGTGATAGAGGAGAGGAGAGCCGAGAGAGAGAGTCGGGGAGACGCGATCGGGAGAAGGAGGGAGATCTGGCGAGCGGGAGGGGAGCAGCCAGGCCGGCGACACAGCGACACCCTCTTGACGGTGAGGGCGAGTGACGACCAACGACCGCGAGCGTCGGCGACGAGGAACGACAACGACGAAGATGGCGACGAGCGCGACGAAGACGACAGCTTTGACGCTACGAAGATCGGAATAGGACGATTGTCGATGATACGCAGACGACGCCACCGAATCGTGCTGCGGGAGGGGAGCACCAGAATCAGAGGGGGCAGGGGGAGGGAAATCAGGGCTCCCGAGCCCGAAATCCGGGCTTGAGCCTGGCTCGGCTCGATACTGTAGCAATTCGAGCCTGGCTCGGACCGCTACAGTATTGAGCGATCCCACTAGCTAGCTCGCTCGTATGTCATCTCTACTTGATTGTTTAGAATTAAGTTTAGGATGAGTGGGTCGGGCCGGGTTATTAGAAAAATAACCAAAAACCGACCCACAACTTTTTAGTTATACGTGGGTTGGTTATAGTGGTCTACCCAACTCAATTGCCACACTTAAAAAATAAATCGCTTAATCAAACTTGTTGAAGAAATTTCTATTAAAATCCAAGTTTAGATTATTTGAATTTGAATCAAAATATGGTCTCCAAAGATGTTATAATATTTATCAAGCACACGTCAATGATCTAAAATTTTGATATAATACGACTTCAAAAGTTCAATAAAAGAAACGGGGGAGATTGTCCCACCATAAAATACAGAATTTTCAGATGAAATATTATGAGTGATCAACCCAAATATCATAGATAATTATAACCATGTATTGTTTAAACCAGCTAACTAATAAAAAATATTGGACTACTGTAAATAATCGACGAAGAGTACCGCTCCTATCAACACTACCGTCGTAGCTGCTGCTTCTTCTGGTGATCAGCGTCAAACGCGGCGCCTGTAATGTTTCCTTCTGGTAGTGCTGCTAATGGCGCTCTCAATGTTCCTTCGACGAAGAGTACGCCGGCCTGGTCTTCTTATCCAAGTCCCTGGTCCAGTCCATCTCCGCACGGAGTTGGTGCCAGTCCGTTGCCGGGCGGTGTTTCAAATTAGAGACTTACAGTCACCACGAACTATCACCAAGGCAGAGAAACCTCAAGCTCCTCTACCAATGTCCCTCTTCTAAGCCGACCACTCTAAACCAGAATACACAAACTTGAATCATACTTTCATGCTTCTATTTATACTCTTCTCTCTCCTATAATCACATACTTTTCCTTCCCATGACGAGTTTCGTATGTCCCTTATACCCCCACCCTTAATTACCTCTATTCTATTGTTGTAAACCTTGATGATAGACAATAGCCTATTAGATGGATCAATGGAAAAGATTGTTACCTGTACCATACATTTATTTCTTAACACTGCTATTGCACAAATTATTTTATTTAGTAATTATTTCTGCCATGCACTGACTAGTAATCACATTACTAAGTTGATATCCATTTTTTATGGATGAAATCTTTCTTAATCTCTTCTACTTACGTCAAAGTGAATCTGTATTTTACGGACTCTTTCATAGGAAAGCAGTATGCTAGACGTGGCTAATGATTAGATTATTATCTTGTTATTTCATTTAATTGTCTTTTATTAGTCGGAATGATATTTTGGTAATTTACAATTAGTCAGGTAGTTAATCTTATCTTAGTTAGTCTTATCCTAATCTACGGATAAGTCTTATCTTAGTTAGTCTTATCCTAATCTACGAATAAGTCTTATCTTAGCTCAAGGGCCCGAGCTAAAGACATAGCGCTCTCCAACGTAGGTGGATGATGTAACTCCACTTCCAGACGAAGGGAATACTGCAGACCGGCAGTAAATATCTGGATAGCCTGCTCGGGGGTGACTGAGAGTGCCCTGGTAAACAGTCGTTGGAACTGTGCTTGGTACTGCGCTACCGTTCCAGTGTGCTTTAAATCAATTAATTGCCCCAAAGTATTTGCCCCGGCAGCGGCTCCAAAACGGATGATACACGAGTACCTGAAGTGATCCCATGAGAGCTCAGGATTTGACACGCTCGTGGATAGGAGAGGTGTCGGGAAGATAGAAGACAAAAGGGAAATAAACAATCTGCCACGAACAAGAGGAGGGATTGGCAGAAACATGGGAGAAAGCTGGTTAAGGCTCAAAAATTACACTGGCGTTTGGGCTAATATTTTGTGGACTTAAACTTCAAAGGTCGGGCTAGGTTTGGTCCAAAATTCGGACTGATAGCACGTGTATAACTTAAAATGAAAAGGGCCTACTTTCTATCACACAAACAGACAAAAATCAGTTTTGACAGAATAGTGGTAAGGGAAGACCTCTGCACAAATTTCGATGTGAGTAATCTGGGAAGCCTAAAATTTTCAGAAGATAACTTCAATGAAAGAGGAAGAGAATGGTAGGGCTTGGAAGGAAAACACACGGCAGGATTATAAGTTATGAAAGTTTGGAGATAAGTCGACATAATGGGTCCGAAAAGAGTGCTCCCATAGAAAGCTGGAGGAAGGAACAAGCATAACTTCTAATCGATGAAATCTGGGAGTGACATGCCGAAGCAAATATTTCCAGACATGAATGAGGGGTTTATAAACAAAATTTTGGGTGGGCAGTTTTCGAACACAAAGCACAAATGGCCAAAGGCTGATTATGGATGAAGGCTATGGGATGTTCAGACTTACCTTGGTCCAACAGAGGTGGAGGAAACCTGAACTAGGGCTTAGTGACTCTAGCAAGACACCAACACCAATGACAAAGGAAGACTAAGATATTACTCACCTAAGCCTTGGATTGCCGTGAGAAAAGAGGGGCTTGAGAGCTCAAAGCTTCTTCAAAGTTTATCCAATTTTTCTGCCTTACAAAAGACGTGGGAGAGGGCTTCATACCCTTTCAAAAAAATACACCAAAAAGTAAAAACAAAAATAAACCTAAATTAGGGTAATGATTAGCTAAAAAAAATAGGTGTTAGGTGAGAAAAGGGACCCATCACCCACTTGCAAGCCAACCAAAACCCTAACTCACGTCCAAACCAAACTAAAGAAGACACTAAGGAGTTTGGAAGAGAAGACTCTCCCAAAACTCCAGCAAAAAGGGGGAGAGAAAAGGTTCAAAACCGAACCATTTCCCCAACCAACTTCAAGTACTACAACTATTACATCATTACAAGCATTTTAACTAAACAAAAAATCTTCACGTGAGATGCTAGAAAACTTTCATTGGGGAATTCCTTGGGCTTGACTAATTGGGCTCCAAACCGTGCCCAAATTGAGGCAGGGTTAGGTCCGGTTCGGTTCATCCTTTTGTGGGTAACCCAAGGGTAAATGGATAGAGTCATTGGCTCCCTTCTTGGACCATGCTTGTATAGTCTCTCCTCCATTGCTGGACTCATCTGAAACGCCCCCCCTCCTCCTTTGGAATTTGGCAAGGCCGAAGCTCGGGTAGGCTTTCTTGGCACATAACCTTGGAAATCGGCTGCCTTCTCCTCCTCTCCAAACTCCCACCGAATGCAATGTTTAGGGTGCTCCTTGTCAACCGGGGTGGGAGCATCTAAGAGATACACGGGCGGCTTTGTTATCCCTGCACAATCAACAAACATGTTAGTCAAACTCCTTGCTCGGCTACGGGTCATCACACCCTCTGGTTGGTGAGAGCTTTCGGGCATGTCATGGCCCTCGGGCGTGTTAGGATTACTAACTCGGAATCTCTCAAACCAGTCATCGGCTTCGCCCTGTAAGTGGAAGGCTACAACCCCAACCCATCCGTGTAAAGGAACGCATTGGTTCTGAAAATAATGTTCACACCGATTCAGCCATCGGTGGAGGTCTGTCAACCCATCATAAGAAGGGAAATCCAGGCGTGTGCGAATAATTGGTCGTGATCCTTCACTGGGGTATGTGATATACGGCCCTGTGACCTCCGGGTCAGTAATAGGGTGATCAAAGCGAGGTGCCGGCTGGGTAGCGATAGCAGAATCAAAATACTGATGATGCATACCGAAAGGGGCGCTCGTAGGTTGAGTTGTCGTGTAGGTACCGTTTTGACCGGCAAAAACACCTCCAAAAATCGGTGGCACACCCTCCGTTGGTTGCCAAAAAGTTGTTCCGGATGGTTCGAGACTTGGTGGTACAGAAAAGTTCGAATTGGATGTTCCGTGCGTGGTGGGCAGCGGGCCGAAAAAATTAGAAGTCGTCGTTCCGTGAGCGGCGGCCACGGGACCAGGTAGGTTGACCCTATTCAAAGCTGCCTGAGGCACTTCTGGTGCCGGCGCGAAATGAGTCTGCTCGGAAAATGGCGTCCGACTGGAGATAGCGTGAGTTCCGGCCAGTTGGCCAGGAATTTCCGCGAAACGCACCGCTGCTTGGGAGCGTTCAATCGGGGGCACTGTAGGGGCGCGCGCGACAGAGTAATACGCCGGTGGGGGTGCGCGTGATAGGGTACCGGGCGTCGGGGAGCCAAAACTCTGCGACGACGGTGGAAAGTAGGGAGCCTGGTGCGCGGTTGGCGCGCCTTCCAACGTCTGTGCGGTCAAGGTGATCGTCGGCGCAGCGTGCTGCCCCGGGAAGGACCGCGTCTGAGGCGCTCCATCGGAATGCGTGGCTGGCGTTGTTCTTGTCGCCGGAAAATTGGAATTCGCTGGCGACGGCAGGATGGTGTTGTTCTCAAATCGGCTCATCAGGGCTTCGTGATTTCTTTGTGATTGTTTCATCATCTGAAACATTTGTTGCATCATTGTAATCATTACTGAAGAATCCTCTCCGGTTACGGACGCGACCGGAGAATGAGATTCTGGTTCTGACGAGGGATCTGGCTCTGATACCAAGTTGTTAGGATCGTTCTCGGGTTGTTTACCCTGAGATCGGGTAACCATCCCTCGAGAGGCCATTGGGAACTATGGCAGGGAGAAAAAGAAAAGAAAACAATTGAAAACTAGATTGTTTATTGATGTCAAACTCTAAGGGCTAAGGCCCCTTTAAATAGACTCGATGACCTACCTGATTAATTATCAAAATATCCTTAGACTAGGATAAGATTAGCTAAGATAAGACTTATCCGTAGATTAAGATAAGACTAACTAAGATAAGATTAACTACATGACTAATTGTAAATTACCAAAATATCCTTCCGACTAATAAAAGACAATTAAATGAAATAACAAGATAATAATCTAATCATTAGCCACGTCTAGCATACTGCTTTCCTATGAAAGAGTCCATAACAATATACAGATGAGAGACTTAACCATATTGTTGGCAGCGTATACTATGTTGCCCGTGAAGTCCTCCATAGATCATACAGTATGGAAGCAGATATATGGAGTGTTCGCGTCCTCACATATATCTTATTATGTGGAGGTCGACCTTTCTCTGCTCGTACCGAGTCAGGAATATTTCGTGCAGTTCTGAGGGCAGATCCCAACTTTGATTATTTACCATGGCCTACTGTATCGGCAGAGGCCAAGGATTTCGTTAAAAAGTTGCTTAACAAGGATTACAGAAAAAGAATGACAGCTGTGCAGGCTCTCAGTGAGTTCCTTCGATGTTGTGTAGTGTTGGCTATCAAACCCCTAATGACATTAGCTTTTCTTAGGATTTATAATCTTAAACTGAGTTCTCTTTTAAATTTTCTGATTTAGCTTACTGGTATTGAGAATTATTTCCATTTCCTTGTATGTGAACTGATTATATTTGAAAAATCAATTTCTCTTCAGCTAAATATAAAATTTCTTGATTTATATGCTTTGCGCAATCCAAGTATTTTATAATTTTGATATTATTATTATATCCTGTATTGGTAATAAGAAACCAATTTGAAATAATGATTTTATTGCAGCACACCCTTGGTTGCGAGATGACTGTAGTCCTGTTCCTTTAGTGTATTGATATAAAAGTTAGTGAAATCATACTTGCGTGCTACACCCTTCAAACAAGCGGCATTAAAGGTATTATGCTTCTTGTTGCTCGATTTTATGTATATTTGGTTTATTCATTATATGATGGCTTCAAATAGTTATTCATCTCTCAGGTTCATCATCATACTTTTTTTTATTTTTGGTGTTTGAGAAGTCAAAAAAAACTTGGCCTAACCTACGCATGTGTTTAATTATAATAAATGAAGAAAACTGTTTCTATAATCTGAGCAGAGTTCTACATTAGATTTCAGCATTTGAAAGTTTCATGTCAATACTGAGAATCCTGAAGCAATATGAAGTTTTGTTTCATACTTTGTTTCAGGATGTTGCAAAAGCTTTGACCGGGGATCAACTAGCGTATCATAAAGCTCAGTTCAGGCTATTAGAGCCGAATAAAGATTGTCATGTTGGGTTAGATAACTTCCAGATAGTAAAATATTCTTCTAGATTTATTGGTTTCAAGTATCATCTATCCTAACAAAGCTTTTCTCCGAAGCTTTCTATTGTCTTTCTCTCTTTTATATACTATCTTTTGGCAACACAGAAAAGGCTTACACGTTTATAGATGAATTTTTTATCTTGAAAAAGCCCCTGAACATAAAACCTTCTTAATTGTTTTCCTTTTTGGCCCATTCAGTTATTGCCTGTTGAAAATGTTTTACTCAGAACGATGGTCGATAGCTGACACATACGTTGTTGTAGATGGAAGCGCTGGCATTCAGAAAGATTGACTTCGAAGAGTTTTGTGCTGCGGCCATTAGTATCCATCAAGCATTTCAAAGATTGGATTAGATCAGATGGAAAGCTTAATTTACTCGGCTATGCAAAATTCTTGCACGGCGTCACCATTCGGAACGGTAGTAGACATCGTTGAATTTAAAGCCTTTAGTTTTTGTTACAGACCAATCTTGCATATAGTTTTTGTTAAGTTGATTTTGCCTCAGTAGAGCTTGGATTTGCAATTGCCCTGTGAAGGAGTGATATAGAGGTTGTGAATATGTGATTTGGATTACTCTATACGACTGTTGATTTTTTATAGGCCATACACCATAGTTCACAAACTGAGACAAGTTATACGTCCATTATTTTGTCTCTTTCCATTTCATTGTGTTAACCATGGTTGTCTTTTTCCACCCCTTAATATCTCGTCAACTCATAGTTCTAGAACAAGTCTTTCTTAAATAATTCCTAAACTCTGACGTTAAATTACCTTTATGAAAAAGTTTTTTCTAGAGGTTGGGTGCTGCAACATCCGGGCTTCTTCCAAAGTTTTTTTTAATTGTTTACCAAGTTTTGGATTTTTTAAAAAAATTTACCCTTTTTTATAATTTATTATC
Source organism: Begonia fuchsioides (assembly GCA_003255005.1). Lineage (NCBI taxonomy): Eukaryota > Viridiplantae > Streptophyta > Magnoliopsida > Cucurbitales > Begoniaceae > Begonia > Begonia fuchsioides. Next base: position 36,613 of record QAOC01024364.1, read on the forward strand.
TAAAAATAATGATCTAAGTTAACAGGATTAAAAAACCCTAACTAGGAACACCTAAACGAAATAGGATGTTCATAGTCTATCAGAATCATAAAATGGGACCTAAGACCAAAATGTTTGGTGAAGTTTAACCTAGTCCAACCATTAATTTGGATTGCATTGCTAAGAATTTTTAACTCAAATTAGTACTTTTTTCATTGAACTGTAATCTTTTATTGATATTATTAGTATTATTTCTAGAAATAATACTAATAAATAACTCAATCTTATATACATTTTTTAAACAAACTGAGTTTATCGAGTTTCAATGATCTAAATATACATAAATAATCTAATCTTTTATATATTTTTTAAAAATAGTTTTCGTTATTATAAAATTAAAAAATGTGATAACATTTAGTACTGTAGCATAAATATATTATTCAGAATAACTTCAAATAATTTGGATTAATTTTAACATAAGAGATTGAGAGCGTGGATTGAGAGACACGAGATCTCTCTCTCTCTTAATACATTATTTATAATGTAAGTCTGCCTCTTAATACACGAGTGATTTAAACACGTCGCCTGGTGTGAATAAGTAATAGGCTGGGGTTCTAAAGTTATTAGTTAATTAGTCTAGGATTATTTTGTCATTTGACTTACTAGGTAGGGCAACAAAAATTTTCCCCATCTGGCCAGACTCGAATACAGCGCAGCCCCTCTCTCCTCCTTGCTCTTCTTCACCTAAAATTTTAACGCTTATCCGACAACCTGCAACAATGGACAGTGGCGATAGAAACCGTGGGATGGCGAACGACGAAGTCGACAACGCACGATGTTGGGCGATTGCGAACGACAAAGGGTGATTGCGAACGATATAGGGCGACGAGGGACGACGAAATGCAGAGAGACGAACGATGCAGCAAGGTAAACGTTGCGGTGCCGGCAAACGATCCGGAATGGGGGAGTTCGGATCTGCATGGCGAGGTCAGCGGTTCGAGACTTACGAACCAAGCCCGTGCTGGAGCTCTTGATTCTGAAACCCGAGCTCGAGCCAGACTCGAGCTAAACTCGGCTCGTGATTTTAGCGAGCTGGTTGACTCGAATGTGACCTCTAATTATTATATAGATCATGAGTGATGTCTTCTCCCAATTTCTAATAATTAGATATGATTAATTTCTGGTAATTACAAAAAATAAGACCTAGGTTTAAGATTAAACAACATAGTCAACTCTTCAAGCTTCATAGAATACACTAAACTTGACAAAAAAATACCATATAAAATGACACGATTACAATATTATTTTATATCTAAAAAAGAAAAACCCAGAAAGGCCGTAATTTCTTGTTTCTGCTTCGAAAGCGCTAAAAAAGAGATGAAAGTATGAACGGAGTTCGGATCTTACCTTCTTCTCACCTCCCATTGATCGCCTACCCTAATTTTTATTTATCTTAACATTATTTTATTTTCAGTTTGATAAATGATGCGCAGTACTGTAATTATTGTACTAGGAAATCACTTTCAATACCTAAAAAAGAATTTATGAATTCGTTCCCCACAAGTGACTGACGAGAAGCCAATGCACTCCAAGTTTGCAATTGTAAACCGCAGAAATTGTACATGTTATTGGATCAATTCGACTAGTAGATTGGAGAATATCCAGTCCATTTGGTAGATATTATATGTAATTATGTACATTTGGAATATAATGCATATATGGTATATATAAAATATAATAGGAAAAAAAGGAAAAGCATCTATTCACTTTCCATAATGATTTTGAAAGATTTTACAGAGAAAAAGACCCAATTTTTATCGTCATCGTCAACCTACGGAGAGAATCTAAACCTAACCCAGATTAATCCTGCTGTAAAGGAACAATTTGGTGTGGAAAAAAAGAGAAAAGAAAATGAAGTTGGCCGAGGCATCTTCCCTTCTCAGACCTTGAAACAACCTAAATGGTGGCTGCTATGGTGGTGATGGAAGGGTATTTCCCTATCAATCACAGCCTGCACGCAGCGAAACTCCTCGACCTGACAAGGAAGAGAGATGGTTCCTTTTTGATCAAACCCATATTCTTCCTCCGCCTCTTTCAGAAGCCTCATGAAAAGCGGGTGATTGAAATACATCACCGGCACCACGAACCGCTGTTGTTCTTCCCCTTTTTGCCCTACCTTGATGGCCAGACACCCTTTGGGGACATCCTTGNTTGGCAAAATAGCAAAGAAATATTTTGGCAAATCAACACCACTTGTAACTTTGATGAAGGGCTGAGTATTGGAGGCTAAGAGATCGGCTGGATTGAGCAGAAATTCTTTGGGCAAAATTCAGAATGTTGTTGAGTGGCCCATCGATGCTAGAACGTATGCTTTATAACTTGATTTATGGAAAATATCAAACTTTTTCGTATTTATTAAGAATCAAATGCTTATCGGAAAGAGATAATAATACGTGAGGTGAGATACGAGATTTACGGGAGAAAATTCTTCTGAAAAAAAAGATTAAGTTCTGTGATTCTATCTGATAGTAAAACTCTGATAAGATTTTCATATAGTCAAATTGACTTGGACTAAATAGAACTAAAGCGAGACCCAACTTTACTACTATTCTTTAATATTTCATTACTGTGTAATATGTTTGCGTTCTTGCTCTTCACCGAGTAAGCATCCCGAACCCCATCACTTTTATAAATAATTTAATATCATTAAAAAAAGATTCCAATACAAAAGCTACGGTATTAACTAATGTAATACAGTGGCAAGGTGAATGAAAGATAGATAATCATGCTAAGTTGACGGTGACTATTATTGATTAGGGTACGTGGACATTGTTAGGATGACACGTGTTCATGTCGTCAACAAAATAAAATCCACCAGAATTCCAAAGCGAAAAATCATGATACACAATTAATCGTTTCATATAAAATATCCTTCTTATTAAAATAATTTGTAGTGGATTGTTGAAATTCAATGTTATTACAAAAAACATTCGATCCACAAATTACTAATATTTACCCTTTTGACCATATTTGTGTAGTCACTTGGCGAAGCTAATTCTTGACCCCATTTTTGCTTCAATCATGTATGATTTTTTATGTCATATTAATTATTAAAAAATTCATTTTGCTGTCAAACACGGATTGGCTTTACAGTGGAGATGGATTCCTTTGTCTTCCATTAAAGAGGAAAGGAAATTCCACCAGCACTACAATTAAATTAGATGAACTAATTTATTATTGTGTTTCTTGTAATTTCTATTTCTCAATAGTGACGAGGAATTCGAGTAAAGTATTATAGTACCATCCGTATAATTTACATGTTGATCACCATCACTACTGCTGGGCAAAACCAAATTGAACATATCCATAAAATAGATTTGTTCGATTTGGGCAATTAAAAAATATTGGGACTGTATGTCATTTTTAATTTGAGTTTTAGTTCAACCCAAAAATCAAATTAAAGCCGGCAATCAATATTAAATTTGAAAGTTAAATATGTAATTAAAAAAATTACATAAAAGATAATGTTATTGTTTTATTTTGTTTTTAAGCATTCAAACTCAACCAACTCCATATTTTGATTCAATTCCTACTACTAAGGTTCAATTTCAAGTCATTTTTTGATCGTGCCTTTAGAACTCCTAATCAGAAACTCCAAATTAGACTCGAAGCAAACTGTCCCCAACTCTAACAAGAACAAAGTTTATTAGGGTTCTTTTATCATTCTTTTTTTATAATTCAAATTGAAAAGCTATTTATCCCATTTAGAGCACAAAGATCTTTGTATTATATTCTAATTTTTTTTCTTATTTATTATTCACGTTTTCATATTAATACTATTAAGAATGGTAAGATCGATAAAAGTTTATTAAAATCTTTATTTTTTAAGTAGGAAAAAGAAAAGTCAGCCGAGTGGGGTGAGTGGTGACTTTTGGAGAAGGAGAAGGATTTGTGAAAAAAAGATGCTCGATGCATGTTCTTCTAATCTTTACAGCCATGGAAACACCATTCTATTGGTCCACCTTCATTTTCAAAGTTCCAAATTCAATATCTTCTTCCCTAAAACTAATGTTTTTGGATAGTAAATTTCGGACATAATTTATTGGTGTTATATTGAATGATACCATGAATATAAGGTGTTTTAATATGATACAGATGTCTCATTGTCTGTCGCTGCTAATTTTAGATATCTGATATCGATAATTCAACGGAAATTGGCTTGTTAAATTTAAGACGAATAGCTTACTTTAGTGAGATACAGATATCTCAAATGTTAATTTGTCATTTGTTAAACCTTTATTCAGGAATTATCATTTATGTAATGCTACAACAAACTATGAAATGTAGGGGATAAAAGATTAGGGTGATAATATAGATCTATTTGTAATTTTATCCGTTCCAACTTGTTCCACTTGTTCTCCCAACATTCATACATACGATATGATTGCTCGGACAAATGTGGAAGCGGTTTTTGTCTCACCGGGCCACAACTGAGAAAATGATACCCTCTCTCTCTCTCTCTAGCTCCAAAACCAACGCAATTTTAGTATGGAGTTGATCTCTCAATAGTATTCTCCAAGACACAATGTGGGTGGGTTGATGGTGGGATGTTAGAAAGGGAACTGATGAACCTTGAGATGGTTATTAGTTCCGTAATTACGACAGCTGTAGATTGGGCTAGTGCGGGGGAGTCATGTTATTTGCTATGCTGGTCTGGATGACAATTTTATTGGCACGTTTTTTATTTTAAAAAAGTGTAGTGACAAATGAAGAATAAATGCTATATATATAGCATACGGTAGAACCATAAATTTCCAATACAGAACTGTGATACAAATTCCTCTCTATGTTAGTTTTTCACTCTTTTAAAATTAAGGATTTTGACCTATTTCTTACTGTCGTCCCCGCACTGGTTGAGATCGACATGTCATTCTATCATTACAAAATGTTGAACAAGAAAACTAGCAGGATTAATCTTCCAATGAAAAATCTTTGTTCAAATAAAAAATTTATGTAAGTTAACATTTATGTTCGTTGTTATTACATTGTTCCGAAGGAATCATAGGTAGTGTATAGGAAAAGAACTTAGATTAGGCTACTTATAATACATATTTAAACTTAATAAAAGTGTAGTTAACATTCGACAAGTTAGCGTACTATCAGACACAGAGAGAAGAAGATAACTCTAAAATTATTATATTATTATAGTCGGAGTATTATTTAGATTAGAATGAACTATAAATGGAAGAAATTGGTCAGCAATGGTGAGCGATCACCTTAATTCTAACCCAATGTGCACAAAACATACCGATTAGAACAAAAGTGATCATTTCAAGAATCCTAAATCAAATTAATGTAAGATTATATATACAAATAAGAAAATTTAATTAGTTTTTGTAATTGTTTTTAACCCACATGGTGTTTACCTTTGTGACATGCCACGGATTGGCATGCCAAGTGGAGCAATCACCCGAGCCCGAGCTCGGAATTTTTTTAATATGTTTGTTAATTTTGCAAGAAAATTAATTAAAGAATTATACATTTCTAAGCCAACTTTAGAGGATCAAACAATGCCAAAACACGTGATAACTTGGCGTGGAGAAGAGGTGAATTTGCAACCTAAAACCGAGACCGCCGGATTCGAGCTCGCACCCGAACCCGATTGAAGTTTACCTTGCATGGCGAGTTTGAGTCACATGCAATCGTGCACAATCATCCCACGACTCAACCCATCAACCTTTCTAAGGATTGGATGAATTTTATTGCATTATTTAGATTAATTTTACATGAATTTTTACGTGGACATTTGGAGAACAGAGGGTTTCTCGGCTAGGTTCATTTTGGTTATTTTTTTGCATGCTAGCATGAGGTTTTTGCATGAGGGATTTTCGGCTGAGAGAAGGGATTTTCGACTGAGGAAGAAGGGAAAATTGGCTGAAGAGATTCAAGACCACGTGACTTTCACATTCTTGCAATCTCATTGGGTTCAAATTTTCCTTTCTTTTATTTCAATTTCCAGCATGCAAGTTGCATGCCTTTGGCCCTCAATTTTCCCTCACTTTTTCCCACTCTTCTCAGCAGATAAATTCCAACCCAGGCATGTTTGTAAGACAATTTGGAATTTGAATTAAAGTAGCTTTTAGCTCTCCCTCTTCCGGGGCATTTTCCAACTTCAACCGACAACCGGCAATCCTCCGGCCACCGTGGTTTTTCAAGGGATTCCTCCTCCGAGCTGGGGTTCTCTTCTTGCTTCAAAGTCTCCAGCCTTCTTCAAGGACGTAGGGTGAGCTTGAAGGTCATAAGCTCTTCATTCCATCGTTTATTTTGTTTGTATTTTCATCTCCTCCGCTGTCCAGCATTTCCAGCCACCTCCAGATCACCGTTACTGTTCCATTGTATTCCGACCAATCCACCAGCGTGATTTCCTTCATTTTTGGAAGATTATTAATCAATCTACACTCAAAGTTCCCCTCAAAATTTCAGCCCAAAACTCAATCTCTTCATCGAGTTATCACATCTCAAAATCCGGTCCTAATTCTGGAATACCAGATATTCTTCCCTTACAAACCCTAACCGACTATCCTCCCTCTTCCTAAATCTAAACCCCCGCCATTCCGTGTCACTTTGGTAGAAAAATTTTTCCACAAAAAATAGGCCACACTTGGTCAGATATTGGCTAGACGTCGTTATAATTAAAAATAATTCTTAATAATGTATAATTAGCGAATTAGCAACGTCAAACCATTGATTAAGTAACACAAGCACAACTAAAATTAATGAAAACCAGCCTACAAATCTAAATAAATCTTCTATTACGATAAATGCCCTTAAAAAATAATTTATGTATTAATTTATATTTATAAATTTAATTGAATTCAAATTACATCTTAATTCTTTGAATATATTGAATTTCAATAGTTAATCTTATTTTTTAAAATAAAATTATATAAAAGAATTTATTACTTTTTTTATATGATCAAACTTTGTTCATGCACGTACAAGTGTTTATCGCATTTTTAATCTTATAATGACGAAAATAACTTATTAAAAATATATACATGACATGAAAATATTTAGCTAAGCTCGTTAGCTTGACAAGCTTAGCTCGGGCTCGGCTCGAGGCTCGCAAGCCAGCTCGAGCTAAATTTTTTAGAAAAAAGCTCGACTGACTCGACTCGAATAGGCTAGACAAGCTCTGCTCGTAAAGCTCGATAGTCTGACGAGCTAGAAATTTTTTAGCTCGGCTCGCTCGAGTCGACTCGAATGCCATCTCTAACTTACCTTAGGTCTTTGGCAATTAGACAACATATAATAAATGCCTTTTAATCACTTTATAACCTATAAATAAAATAACTATTAATCATAACTTGAAATATTATTTGTTGTTTTTCAGCAATTTTAAACTATCATAACTTACTATAGTAAACTTAAGTTTACTAAATAGATTTGACAGTTTTTAAACCATTTTGGTATAACATAAACAATATGCACCAGTTCATCTTATCTTTCATATATATCCTCACATAAGACATTATGACATGATTTTATATCATTTTTACAAAACCATTCACTATAACTTCCAAATTTCGTGCACTCAATAACTAATTATCATACCATCAATAAATCCTACAAAAACCACAATTATTCTTTAACTATTTTATCCTTAATCATGATTATTTTAATCCATGCATAAGATAAATATTACTTCGTGATTCTTAGCTTAATATATTCTTCTTGATGAGATGAACACTTCTTCTCTAGAACTTGGAGGCCAAATCTCTCTTCTCCACCTTCAATTTTTACTTTCTTTTTCTAAAACCATTCCTCCATTTTTTGCTCTTTTTTCCCTTTCTCTCTCTACGGCCACGAAAATGGCTGATCCTCATCCATTTCTTCCCTTTTTAGATAGATTTTAGAATGAATTTATCTTTTAGTCCAACTTATCCTATTATATTTATTATTTGTCCTTTATGAATTTAATTGCTAAAATACATTGATTATTGTCTTGAAAACATACTTAGCTTAACTAATTAATCTTGATTAGCACTAATCTAATTCTTAAGATTTATTTAATTAATCATGATTAAAAAAACTTAATTGCCCCTTAATCACTTACTAATTATACTTAATCACAATTATTTGCTAATCAAATTAGGGACACGTGGACTTTCTTATTGCTTCTCTACTTTAAATTATAAAATCATATTTATATCTAATAAGATCATTTGATTAAGGTTTATTTAAATAATATCATTGATTAAGGAGGAAATATAAGGTGGAGGTTAAATATCCTTAAAGCAGAAGTGTAATTTCACTTGCTATTATGTTTATGTTAATTGTCTAATGCTAGCTTTTTCATCTTTTCCTATTTAAATAATTATCTTAATTTATCATAAAAGTATGTAAATTTTTTTTTGTTTACACAAATCCTCATAGGAAAAGTGTTCCTCTCATCAAAAGGAATCTATTGAGCTAGAAATCAAGAGGTATGACCTTATATTACGTTGTTTAGAGGGATTATGGTTATTCACATTATTACATTAAGGATAAATAAGAATTATGAAAACATCAATGATTTTGTAAGTTGGTTGTAAGTGGTATACGAAAATTAGAAGCTTCGCACCATTGTTTGTTGGAAAACCATGTATATGTTTATGAATAATAGAAATTTAGAATTGGTAGAGGTTGTGCATATTTTGATCAAAGTTGCCAAAAATGTCAATTCTGTGCAATTTAAGATTTCGTGTCTGAAACGCAATGCTAGGCTAATTCAATGCCCTAGATCTTTTAGCACGTTGAATTAGATAACTTGAGTGACATATGAACTTTAGAATCATAGCCTTTCATGAAGTACAGAAAAAAATATGATATTTTGAAAGTACCCCAAAACATGGCATTGATTCCAAAAATTGTGATTGATTTTAGGTAATTGAGGTGCAGGTGATCAACAATTTTTCCTGCTATTAGAAATACTTACTAAGAATAATTAAGGTAATTAGTACTGTATGTGTTTTACCTGTAATTTGTTTGTAATTTGTTCTACATCATATACAATAGGATTTTGGTTTAATATGTTATTTTATGCTTTTTATGTCAAGATGAAATGCACGTAAGAAATGATGTAGAAAAACATGATTTGGTTTATGACATGACAAATCATTGTTTTAGTGTTATGAACATTATTTACATGCTTGATACATTCATATAGAGCATGTTCGCAAGCATCTCATGCATAATGTTTTCTAGAAAGTTATTGGCAAGATTCAAGAATGGGAAGGGGAATAAAATTGGCTCCGGGTGAGAAAGAAGGGAAGAAATGGGCCGAAAATGAGTGATATTAAGGAAGGGAGTTCTCGGGTTGCGTATGGAGTTTGGAACCGAGATTTAGAGGGGTTGTTTGGAGTTGAGAGAAGAGCTTAACCTCCAAAAATGAGGGTAAAATCTTTGGGGAATCGGAAGTTATGCAGAGGGGAGTATCGGGTGCCAAAAAGATGGTTATCAGAGAAGAAACGAGGTTAGTCGGAAAATGAGAAGTAACCAGAGATAAAGATGAGCTAATGGGGATTACACGCTTACCCTAAGACCACGTGAGAGTGGCTGAAAATGTGTAGCGTGGCCTAGCTTACCCTAGCTTGGGAAGGGAAGCCAAAACCTTGAAGGAACGCTCTCGGGTCGCCGGATATTACTCATCGGAGAGCCGAGTCTTGGAGGTCGGAAACCGGCCAAGGAAGGAGATGCAAAACACTCTTTTAGATTCAAAATAAACTGCGTACAAATGTTCGGTCATGAAGGAGTTATAATCTCCTTCACATGAGAGAGGAGTTCCCTAATCGGATGGCATAGAAGTGCTTACCCGATTTGGTGTGGCACAAAAAGAAAGGTGGGAAATGACCACCCAACATATACCCGATTTGGGGGAGACCAAGGAGGAGTGGTCCCCGAATTTGGTTCCCCTTCCATCGGCTGGCAACCAAACATTCCGAAAGTAGAAACCCATGCAAAGATAAAACCCACACCAAACCCATGCAAAACCCACAAAACCCTAAATAATTGTTTCTGCAAATTTAAAAAGGAAATAAATAAAGCTAAGAAAAGAGAAGGCCGATCGGGTTTGTGTCATTCTCCATGGGCCCCGACCTATACCCGACCTAGACCCAGCTTGTACTCGGGTTTCCCTCTCCCTTGCTTCGGTTTTGCACTTTCTGTTGGCTTTAAAGTTTTTAAAGTAACTAATTATTTTTTGATGATAATTATCGTTCATGAGAATGTATGAAAGTTATATTAAACTATGTTGTAGTGTAACTAATGTCTAACAAGTTGATCGAGTGCTGCAGAATTTTGTAAGTTCTCTCAGGTTATGTCGATCGCTGTTCATATGTGTCGACCGCAATAATTCCAGAGAAGAGATGTATGTCGACCGCTATTCATATATGTCGACTGCAACTATTCCAGAGAAGAGATGTATGTCGACCGATGCAAAGTTCCAGAGATGTAAACTATGTCGACCGATACAGACTTATGTCGACCGGCTATGTTCCAGAGACAAAAATTATGTCGACCTAACAAGACATATGTTGACCGATGCAAAGTTCCAGAGATGTAACCTATGTCGACCGATACAGACTTATGTCGACCGGCTATGTTCTAGAGACAAAATTTATGTCGACCTCACAAGACATATGTTGACTCATGCAAAGTTCCAGAGATGTAATCTATGTCGACCGATAAAGACTTGTGTCGACCGCTTACAACGTAGGTCGACCGCAGAAGCTCCAGAGTCAAACACTATGTCGACCGCTCGATTGTTAGGTCGATCGCTCAGGAACAACTACAAGCGACAAAGCTCCAACAACTATTTTCTAATGAGTCTAAACGGTTATATTGTGGTCGACCGCTCTCATACATATGTCAACCGCCCGAGCCTGAGCTGCTGCAGAATTATAAATAGCTAAAAGCAATTGAGGTGATGATTTTTAGAGAGAAAAGGACACGCCGAAACTCTGCCAAAATCATTCTTGATTTATCTGTTACTCTCTCAACCCTTGTATTTACTTTAGATCATTCATTTGGTGATTGAGAGAGTTGGTTAAAAATCGCAAATACTTGTATCAATTCTCTTGAGCGAATTTGTAAAGAGGTGACACCTCTGAAAAAGAAGAGTAAAAAGGGGTGACGCCTCTAAGAAAAGAAGAGTCAAGTTGTAAATGTTACATTGACACCCGGAAGTTCAATCAAGTAAAGGATCTTCAAAGAACTACCTTGAAGCGCGGACGTAGGCAGTTGTTGGCCGAACCGCGAAAACATATTGGTGTCAAATTCTCTCTCTCTCAACTTTTACTTTGTTGATTGTGCTTGCATAAACTGAATTTGATAACCAACCCTTTTAGTTTTGTGCTTAAGGAATTTAACTTACGAAAAATTTCAATTAACCTAATTCACCCCCCACTTAGGTTAAAACCAGTCCTAAAATTAGTATCAGAGCAGGTTGAAGAAGAATTTATCGTAATTTATTTATTTGTGTTGAATTTCTATACAATGTCTTTTAACATGAACATGTCACACACTGAGGGTCAATCAATCACTAGACCTCCTCTTTTTGATGGTAACAACTATGTATATTGGAAAACTAGGATGAGAATTTTTACTCAAGCTATGGACTACAGTGTTTGGAACATAATTGAAAATGGTCCATATGTGCCAATTAAAATTGAGAATGGGATAAGTATACCAAAACCAAGTAGTGAATATGATGAGAATGACCTATTAAGCTTAAATGTTAAAGCAATGAACACCTTGTACTGTACTTTAACTAGTGATCAATTTAATAGAGTACAAGGTTGTGATAATGCTCGAGATATTTGGCAATTACTTGAAGTAACACATGAAGGAACTAACCAAGTAAAAGAAAATAAACTAAGTATGCTTGTACATGAATATAAACTATTTACTATGCATAGCGATGAAATGGTTAGTTTCATGTTTACACACTTCAAAAATGTTACTAATGGTTTGAAAGTGCTAGGCAAGATATATTCAGATGAAGAGTGTGTTAGAAAGATTCTTCAAGTTCTTCCAAGAGCATGACAACCAAAGGTTACAATAATACAAAAGGCTAAAGACCTCAAGGCTCTTAAGATTGAAGAACTCATCGGATCTCTAATGACACATGAGATTACGTTGAAGGCTAGAGAAAAGGATGACATTAAGGAGAATGAAACATCAAAGAAAAGGGACATTGCCCTTAAAGCATCCTCCAACAAACAAGTTGATGTCGTGAGTGATGAAGAGGATGATGAAGATGTTGCCTTCATCACAAGAAAGTTCAAGAGGTTCCTACAAAGGAAAAAGATGCAGGAAAAATAGTTACCTAGAAGAAAAAGACAACTCAAAGAAAAGGAAAAGGAACTCACATGCTATGGCTGTTGAAAACCAGGTCACTTCAAATCTGAATGTCGTCAAACGAAGAAATTTCCCAAGGCATACAAGAAGAAAGCAATGAAAGCTACTTGGGATGACAGTGACTCATCTTCCTCTTCATCTGAAGATGAAGAACTAGCAAATATGTGCTTCATGGCAAAGGATGATAAGGTACATGACTCCTTTAGTGATTTAGATAATTCTGATGAAGATAATGAATTATTTGATGCTTTCAATTATTTACTTAATGACTTTAATATGTTGAAATCTAAACAATTAAAAAGGGAACATGCAGTTCTAACTAAGGAACACAACAATACATTTATTCCCTTTCGAGAGGAGATAGCTAATTTAAAAAGGAAAAATGATGAATTGAATGTTATAATACTGAAGTTTACAAAGGGTAGCAAAAATTTGAAAATGCTTCTAGGTGGACAAAGAATGACCTTTGACAAAGCCGACTTAGGATACAAACCTTTCAAAAAGAAAAAGAACTATGATACCCTCTTTGTTAAACCAAGCACATGTTGTTAGTTTTAAAAGTATGTTTAAAGCAATCAATTGTTTTGGATGATAACTATGTAAGATGAGCATGAAAGATAAAATTGATAAAGGAAACTACTTCACAATTCTTAAATTAGACTTAACGATTCATGAGAAATACCCTCGTTGAAGGGTACAATTAAAGTCTAACTATTTTGTTTAAGTGCTGCAGAAAATTCATATATATATGCAGTTTGTGTCGACCTTTAGCTTGTTTATGTCGACACTTAGATAATCCAGAAACTTAGCTTACTTAGTTTGTGTCGACCCTTAGTTATATGTGTCGACCCATGTTCAAAACAGAAGCTTAGACTTTCTAATTTGTGTCAACCCCTAGAGTTTTTATGTCGACCCTTAATCAAAACAGAGGCCGAGTCTTTACAAATTGTGTCGACCCATAGTATCCTTGTGTCGACCCCTATCCAAAATAGAAGCTAAGTCTCAGCCCAACATACAAGTTGTGTCGACCCACCTATACAAATTGTGTCGACCCAAAAAGGCAGTACAACGTAAATGTGTCAACCTACCTATACAAATTGTGTCGACCCAAAAAGGTAGTACCTCGTAAATGTGTCGACCCATCCAAATCTTTTGTGTCGAACCCAGAGAAGAATCTGTGTCGACTTACCAAAATCTGTGTGTCGACCCTACCTGCACAAGATATGTCTCTTCCAAACCCATTTGTGTCGATCCCATTATAATTGTGTCGACCCTAGTTTTTCCAGAGACAAATCCTTTAGAATTTGTGTCGACCCCAATCAACATTGTGTCGACCCCAGAAATTCCAGAGAAGGATGCGTCAAGGTTGTGTCGACCAAAAAAACATTGTGTCGACCCCAGCAAATTCCAGAGAAGATTTTGTGTCAACCCCAACAACTTTGTGTCGACCCAAATCGGCAGATCAGCACCAACGGTCAGAAAAACTCACAACGGCTATATCTTGATGTGTCTACCGGCTAGTGCTTTGTGTCGACGCCAGAAGGACTTGTGTCGACCCAACTGGACAATTTGGCAGCAATCTATAAATAGATGAAGCAACCTCATTTTTGACCAACGATTTTTACTGAGAGAAAACTACACCAAATTGCTGCCAATTTTATTTCTCAAACTTTTAATCTCTCAAATCCTTGTACCCAAACTTGTATATCATTCTTGAGATTGAGTGAGTCGGTTTATTAAAAACCATACAAATTGTAACTCGTTCTTTGAACGCTCATTGTAAAAGGGGTGACGCTCCTTCAAGAAAAGAGTCAAAAGGTTTGGTTGACAACCGTAAGTCAATCGGAGTAAAGCTCAAGGTTTGAGCGAGAAGGATCTTCAAGGAGGTACCTTGAAGTGCAGACGTAGGCAAGGTTGGCCGAACCTCATTACCAAACCGGTGTCAATTTCTCTCTCTAAACTCTTATTTATTTGTTTAAGTATGCCGCACTAGAGTTTAGAAATAACTTAACAATTCGCAAGAACTTGACTTAGCAAACGAAAAAGTTTAGTTAAGCTAATTCACCCCCCACTTAGGTTAATCTCGATCCTACAATTGGTATCAGAGCAGGTATTTAGATTGATTAACCTATATTTGCTGTTGTTTTTGAGTAAATTAAATCATGGCTTTTAATTTGAACAACTCACACACAGAGGGTCAATCTATTACTAGACCCCCACTTTTTGATGGAAACAACTATGTATATTGGAAAACTAGGATGAGAATCTTTGACCAAGCTATGGACTATAACGTATGGAATATAATTGAAAATGGTCCATACATGCCAATCAAAACTGAGAATGGCATTAATATACCCAAACCGAGTAGTGAATACGATGATAATGACTTAAGGAAATTAAGTCTAAATGCCAAAGCAACGAACACCTTGTACTGTGCCTTAAATGGTGATGAATTCAATAGAGTACAAGGTTGTGATAATGCCCGAGAAATTTGGCGATTACTCGAGGTAACCCATGAAGGGACTAACCAAGTAAAAGAAAACAAATTAAGTGTGCTTGTGCATGAATATGAATTGTTTTCTATGCAAAATGATGAATTGGTTAGTTCTATGTTTACAAGGTTTACTAACATTACTAATGGTTTAAAAGTGCTTGGTAAAGTTTATACAGACGAAGAATGTGTTAGGAAAATTCTTCGAGTCCTTCCAAGAGCATGACAACCA
The DNA here is from genome assembly GCA_003255005.1 of Begonia fuchsioides. Lineage (NCBI taxonomy): Eukaryota > Viridiplantae > Streptophyta > Magnoliopsida > Cucurbitales > Begoniaceae > Begonia > Begonia fuchsioides. Next base: position 51,714 of record QAOC01024364.1, read on the forward strand.
AAGGTAACCACCATCCAAGAGGCTAAAGACCTCAAGATTCTAAAAGTTGAGGAACTCATCGGATCTCTAATGAATCATGAGATCATGATGAAAGCAAATGAAAAGGAGGCAATTGAGGAGAAGGAACCAACTAAGAAAAGGGAGATCGCTCTCAAGGTATCCTCTAGCAAAGAAGAGAAAACCAAAAATGAAAGTGAAGAGGATGATGAAGATGTCGCCCTTATTACAAGGAAATTCAAGAGGTTCCTTCAAAGAAAAATGATGAAAGAAAAGGACTTCTCAAGAAAGGAAAAGCACCCTAAGGAAGAGGAAAAAGAAGTCAAGTGCTATGAGTGTGGAAAATCGGGACACTACAAGTCTGAGTGTCGAAGAATCAAGAAGCATCCCAAGGCTTACAAGAAGAAAGCCATGAAAGCAACTTGGGATGACAGTGACTCTTCAAGCTCCTCGTCTTCGGATGAGGACAAGGTAGAAGTCTCCCTTGCAAAAAATCTTTGGTACCTCGATAGCGGTTGTTCAAGGCATATGACGGGAGACCCTTCAAGATTTTCTTCCATCAAGCAAAAGAAGGGGAATGTATCTTTTGGAGGAAATCAAAAGGGGAAGATTATAGATATTGGCAATATCGGTAATTCTTCTTCCCCTATTATTGAAAATGCCCTTTTAGTTGATAGTTTAAAGCATAATTTATTGAGCATTAGTCAACTATGTGATAAGGGATATAAGGTAATTTTTTAATCCAATTCCTGTTTATTAGAAGATAGCTCAAGTGGTAAAATCTTATTCATTGGCTATCGTTCTGATAATGTTTATACAATTGATTTGCATAATGTTGCTTGCTTTGTGAAAAATATTTTAGTGCAACATCCTCTCTAGATAGTTGGGGATGACATAGGAGATTATGCCATGTTAACATGAATACCTTAGCTAAGATTGCTAAGAAGAACTTAGTTAGAGGCCTTCCAAAGATTTCCTTTGAGAAGGATAGGATTTGTGATGCTTGTCAAATGAGGAAACAAGCAAAATCCTCATTTTCCTCTAAATCGGTTATTTCAACCTCCAAACCTCTCCAGCTTCTCCACTTAGATCTTTTCGGCCTTCTAAAGTAGCTAGCCTAGGTGGCAAACATTATGCCCTTGTAATTGTTGATGATTTATCAAGATTTACTTGGGTATACTTTCTTAGATCTAAGGATGAGTCTTTTGAGACTTTCTCTTCCTTTAGGAAGAAAGTTCAAAATGAAAAGGATCTCTCCATTGTAGCTATTCGTAGTGATCATGGAGGGTAATTTGAAAATGAGAAATTTGAGCTTCTATGTCTTAAGCATGGGATCAATCATAATTTCTCATCTCCGAGGACCCCTCAACAAAATAGAGTTGTTGAGAGAAAGAATAGATCTCTTCAAGAGCTTGCTAGGACTAGGGATGGGCAACCCAAAACCGACCCATGGTCTCAGCCCGACCCGCAGCTTTTGGGTCGGGCTTAAAATAAAAAATTTGGGGTTTTTTAAATTTGGGACGAGTTTTTATTTATTGTTTAGTTTTTGGGTCGGGCTTTTATTTTTACTAAACCCGCAAGCCCAAGCCCCACCGAAAAACTCAATTAGGTCACCTTCAAATCTGAGCACTCCTCTTTGTGGCGATGACTACTCCAGAAGACCCGCAACTTTCTTAGTTGGTGGCTTCCTCAGAAAGAGGAGTGCGTGGGCTGACTCTTCAAAACGCCAAAAGGAGTGCGTGGGACTCCTTCAAATCTGAATTCGAGGCCACCCATTTGAGCTCACATCGGAGAGGTTTTGAGATCACAGCAAAAATTGCTGGAGCTTCGAAGACGATAGAGGTCGAAGTGGACAAACCACTTGGTCTTTCACTGGGTCAGAAGTCCAATGGAGTCGTCATCATCACAGTAAGTTCTTACGATTCTTCTGCAATCCAGATCTTAGTTACCAATTCATGGCTCGTGTAGGGTGTAGACGGGGTGGAAATGCAGCAAAAGCAGGGCTAAAGTCAGGCGATCAGGTCATTTACACCAGCAGCTTCTTCGGAGACAAACTATGCCCTGCAGATAAGCTAGGATTTACCAAAACAGCAATCCAAGCAAAGGCAGAGTCTGTCTATTTTGTTGTTAGCAGGTAACAAACATGGAATCTCAAAAAATTTATTTAAAAATTCCTTACTTTTAATCTGATCCGCCAAGGTGGGATCCAATGATGTTCTCCATACTTGTAGAAAAAGAGAAGATTACAAGGCTTAACAACCATTGCAAACTCAACTCCACTGACTAAATAACTTGTTTTTTCACAGAGGTGCTGAAGTGGATGTTAAACGGCTGCTGAAGCGTCCTCATCCTCCCCGATTTGGAAGAAAATTGACAGATGCTCAGAAGGTGAAGTTCCCTGCTTTGAAAATTTATAATCCTGCAAAACTCAATCTTGTACATTACATGGATCTTATTCTTGCAGGCCAAAGCTACTCATATCTGCATTGACTGTGGATACATTTACACCTTATCTAAACCCTTCGAGGAGCAGGTAATGTTTTCGCGATAGGTTTTCTTCAAAATTTCCAAAACTTGACGTTTAGTTTAGGGTTCCTATTCATTCTTTTTGGGCTTTTAGTTTCTTTATTGGCTTATTAGGATATGTAGCCCTCCTTTCTTTACATTTAATTTTTGATTGTTATGATTTTCGAAATACAAGTTTAGAGGTTAACTTACCTCCTTGTGCATGTTTTTCTTCTAATTAACTTACATTTAGAGGTTAACTTACCTCCTTGCACTCAAAGTTGGATTCATACAACTTTTCCTACCAATCCAGATGTGATAGATGATTA
>QAOC01024371.1:0-14848 GCA_003255005.1 Begonia fuchsioides
GGAAAACAAATGGACCGAAAAATGGGTTATATTGAAACAGGAGTTTCTCGGGTTGCATACAGAGTTTGCAACAGAAATTTGGAGGGATGATTTGTGGATGAGGGAGGACCTTAACCTCCAAAAATTAGGGTGAAAGCTTTAGGTAAACGGAAGATATGCAGAGGGGATTATCGGGTGCCAAAAAGGTGGTTATCGGAGGGGAAATGGGGATGGCCGGAAAATGAAAGATAACCGGAGATGGAGAAGAGCTAATGGGGATTACACACTTACCCTAAGGCCACAGGAGTGTGGCTGAAGACGTGTAGCATAGCCTAGCTTATCCTAGCTCGGAAGGGAAGCCAAAACCTTGAAGAAACGCTCTCGGGTCGCCGGATATGACTTACCGGAAAACCGAGTCTTGGAGGTTGGAAAAACCACAGCCCAAGAGAAAATGCAAAGCACTTTTGTATTCAAACTTCAACTGACCACAATCTTGGTGATGGGGAGTTTTTATCTCCATTGCCTGAGAGATGAGAGCTCAAATCGGGTGGCATACACTTGCTTACATGATTTGGAGTGACACAAAAATAGAGGGGGAAAGGACCACCCAAACATTACCGGAAAAGGGGGAACCAAATGGGAGGTGGTCCCAGAGGTTGGCTCACTCCCTTGGCTGTCAACCGAGAGCCTCTCTTGGCCAAAAAGGAAACCCACTCCAAACTCATGCAATACCCATACAAAACACATGCAAAAGATAAAACCCACACCACACCCAAGGAAACCCATTTTGCAAACCCTAACCCTAAAAGTAAGTTGGTAAATCTGAAACAAACACATTCAAATGGCTGAGATTCAGAAGTCCTTATCCCTTGGAATTGAGCTTGGACCAATGTCTTGAGGTTTGTGGACTTCAAAAGAGGAAATTGTTCTTCCCGGAAAAGGCTTTTCTTGGAACTGGGCTCTCTGTGATTGCCTCATTTGATGAAGCAAAAGGTGTCCAATTTAAACGTTTCACCACTCTCTGGAAAGCTTGGGAAGTTGGCTACATTTCTTAGGAAGACGTTGATTTTAGTGGAGTTGAGGATGGCTGTCAAAATAGCTGAGAAAGCATCGGAGGTCCAATTCTGCCGAATCCAAATGTGGTCCCCATGCTTTGCTGCTTGGACCACTAGCATGTGGTCCCATATCCACCAAAAGGAATCCAAGCTGGCGCCCTAAAATGGCCTCAAATGGCCATGAACAAAATATAAAGTTTTGTGCAAAAATGAAACCCTAAATATAAGTGTTACATTTAATTTTTCCAAGGGAACATTCTCCCTCCTTCAAGGGCCACTTGGGTCATGGCTTGACTTCAAAAGGGAAGGATTGGGCTGCTCCATATCCACCTTGGTTGTCCTCTAATTTCTCATTTCCTTCAAATAGCTCTCGAGCCAAGGTTTGACTCCAANGAATTTCAATTTTAAGAATAACTTTGATGAATCTTCCCAAACTAAATGTTTATCCCAAGATAAATATAACATCCAAAACATAAGGTTGGTTGAAAACTTTTCCATCTTAAAATAGAAAAAGAACCATGCACTTATATACTTCTCCTCGTTCTCAATCACATGATCACTCATAATCTTAGTCCAAGGAATCAAAGCATTTTTAAAGGCCGTTGTACCAACTCCAAAATCACGAGTATTTAGTATCTCATCACACAGAGCTTTTTTATCCAATGACCATGGTTCATGTAGACAAAATGTATCCAAATTTAAAAAGCTTCTAAAATCATCATGCATAATTCCAAATGAGTTGTCCCTCATTAATTTCTCAATTTCATAATTAGGGAAAACAAGCTCATAATTTTTCAAGAAAAGTTCCTTAACTCCAAAATTTGCATGCTCAAAAGCAACAACAAAATTCGCCTTCAAAAAGTTTATGTCCACACCACTTAAATATCCACTATCAAGCCAACCAATCTCAAAAAGATAACTAAGAACTTGATCAAATGGATCATACCTCACGGCCACAAACTTGTGCGGTTTGGCCACCTCGTCCTCAAGGTGTACTTGGATACAATGGTATTCCATTATAAACTCTTCAAAATCATTTGTCCTTTCCATGCAAGGATGAGATGTTGCTGCCAATGAAGGGTTGTCTATGATCTCTTCTTTGTTGGGCTCGTGAAGGTTCTCAAAGATATCATTAGAGTTATCGGATTCTGCGGAAAAATGATTTTCCTCAAAACCGACAACATCTTCCAGTTGCTCGATTTCTACCTCAACATTTTTTTCCACTTTTTGTTGGAGAGAAGCAGCATAACTTTGATTCAACTTGTGAAGATCTTGACGAAATTCCAACATAAGGAGCTTGAGTTCATCCAACGATTCATAATAATCCGATTCTAGGTAATCCGAGTAGTGACTTTTTGCTCTTCGGTTTGATCTCGAATGTGGTGCAACTAGTGAATACATATTATCAAAATAAAACCACAAAAATACAGAGGCAAAAAGGAAGGTGCGACGGGATGTTTGGCTCTCATACCAAATGACACGATTCAAGTAGGTGGAGGAAGAAAAGATCACCTACTCTCGGTTAAAGAGGGGTAAACCCAAAAACTCAAGAAAATTGGTGAAGTTAGAAGACGCGTTTCTCAAGTTGCATATGTAGTTTGGAGCTGAAATTTTGAGTTTGTCGAGGGAAGAAAGAAGAGTTTATCCTCCAAAAATGAGGGTTAAAGCTCCAGGGAATCGGACGTTATGCAGAGGGCAGTGGGGACTGCTCAAAGAGCTTGCCGGAAAAGTGGAAAGGAGGGGATGATCGGAAACTTGGGAAAGAACCGGGATGGAGGAAGAGCTTATGGATTGCACACTCACCCTAGAGACCACGGGGCGTGGCTGGAGATATGCAGCATGGATTAGCTAACCCTAGCTCGGAAGGGAAGCCAACACCAAGGAGTGAACTCTCGGAAGTGGCCGGATATTACTCACCGGAGGGCCGAGTCTTGGGTGCTGGAAAACACAGCCAAGGAATTATGCAAGAAGCATGATTTTCATTGACCAAAAAACTACTCAAAAATGTCTCCAAAGAGGACTTAAAACTCCCTCAAAATCTGAGAGAGAGGGGCCAATCGGATGGTCAAAACACAACCCACCCGATTTGGCACAAAACACAAAAGGCAAGGGGAAGGACCACCACCTAAAACCTACCCGATTTGGAGGGACAAAGTACAATGGTCCCCAAAGCTTGTCTCCAACGTTCACCAAGGAGATCATTAGCCATCCAAGTGAAGAGAGAGAAGCAGGCTACAAAGATAAAACCCATGAAACCCATAAAACCCACAAAACCCATGAAACCCACGGTTTACCCATGAAACCCATGGGAAACCCATCTTCAAAACCCTAATCTTAAAAGGATGTTTGTAAAAGCTGAAACAAAAGCAAACACATTCAAAAGGCTGAGAGTAATGCGTCCTTATCCCTTGGAATTGGGCTTGGACCAATGTCTTGAGGCTTGTGGACTTCAAAAGGGGGGGAAGTGTTCTTCTAAGGCTTTTCTTGGAAATGGTCTCTCTGTGATTGCCTCATTTAATGAAGTAGCTGGTGTTTAATTTGAACGTTTGACCACTCTCTGGAAAGCTTGGGAAGTTGGCTACATTTCTCATGAACTTGTTGTTTTTAGCGGAGTTGAGGACGGCTGTCAAAATGGCTGCGAAAGCATCGGAGGTCCAATTGTGCCGAATCCAAATGTGGTCCCCATGCTTTGTTGCTTGGACCACTAGCATGTGGTCCCATCTCCAGTAAAAGGAATCCAAGCTGGCGCCCTAAATTGCCTCAAATGGAAATGAACAAAATATAAAGTAGGTCCACTTGGGTAATGACTTGACTTCAAAAGGGAAGGATTGGGCTGCTCCATATCCACCTTGGTTGTCCTCTAATTTCTCATTTCCTTCAAATAGCTCTCAAGCCAAGGTTTGACTCCAATTTGGTGAAGGCTTGTAGCCGACAAAGGTTGAATTCTTCAATGAAATAAGGAGCTACAAAATTAGCAAACGTGTTAGATTAACATTTATGGCAAGATAATTTTAGGACCATCCATATCATGTCATCTACCTTATTCATTCGTTACATACATTCATGCATAGAACTTTGAGGATTTTCAGAATGAAAGTTTGCACCAACGGGTTCCTCCCATCCCACCCTCGCCATTCGGTTGGGTGACGTTTGAAAACATGCATGGAAAACATTTTTTTTCTTTTCGTAAGACATGATGCATGAAAATGACATACGTGCACAACGTGACATTCATAACATAAACATAAAGCATTCATAAAACATCTCCCAATCAACATAAACAAACGTCTCCAAATGAAGATAATTGTTATCTCTTAAGTATACTCAACTTACTTCATTACTTTACTTAAACCTAGCAACCATCAAACAATGTCAAACAAACACCAATCAAACCGAAACACTTGGGCCGGTGCACGGTGCGATACACCCCAAACAGAGTATTCTTATTCTACTTATTCATAATCGTAATCAATTCTCGTCCACTTTTATTTGTTTCTAATTAGACAACTTTAATCCTACTCTCTGTGATGTAGTCTCTGAAGGGCCAAAGACATGCAAGATTCACTTACGTGGATTCCAAGCTGCAAAATAGTCCTTATTTCCTTCACTTTCTTTACTTGATTCCAAACAACCTTAACATCACAAATATGCTTACATTAGAATTTCCCGAATTTATCCTGTTTTTCTCCACAAATTACAACAGCCATAACTTAAGCTATCAAACTCCAATTGTTATGAATAAGTAACCAAAATAACCCTTAATAAAAAATTCTTATAAATCCGTATCTTTAAAATCGGACATATTTATCTTGCTTTTTTGTATGGACATGATAACACCTTATTTTTCATGTCATTTCCATTAATCAAAACCATACTCAAACTCTTATAACTTCAATATAGGGTATAGAAAAACACTTAAATCAACCAACAGTATACCTTAGTCCTAACTTCGTGCTCCTCTTTCTTGTTATTTAAACTCACAAAACACACTCGATTTGCACCTCTCACACTAAACTTTCAACTTCAGCTTCAACCTTATGTTTCCCTTCATACAAAACTTGAGAGAATTTAGGGATAATAAGGAGAATTTTGTGCATCAAACATCAGCTGAAGGTAAAGAGGTAAAACATGAGGTGAAGAGGCAAGCATGAGGTGGAGAGGCAAGCATGAGGTGGAGATGTAAGTCTAAGGTGGAGAGGCAAGCATGAGGTGAAGAGGCAAGCATGAGGTGGCTTCACCAAATTTTCTCCTCCAACACTTAACTCACTTGTCACATACTCTAACCTTCTTATTTCTTTAAGCATTCCTTTCAAAGGCGTATTTTAACACACTACAAACAATAATTCGTAATGCACTTATCAAGATTTAACAACGTAATTTACATTTATAATAACTAATTTGCTAAAAATGGCTCGGGTGTTACAAGTATCCATTCTTTAAATCTATTTTTGAAAATAAACATGAACCATGCAATTCATCAAGCATGTCATCTAACCTTGGAATATGATGTTATCCGTATTTGGGAGTATCCATTCTTTAAATCTATTTTGGGAGAAGATAGCTCGACAATCCACACACATTCGCCAATTCCCATTTTTCTTTAGAATTTCTTCGGGAAAAACATCTTCAAATTCCTTTAAAAGAGTAGAAACAACACTTGGTCTTCCTTGTACAAGAGTACAAGTACTTGTTGCCTTGCTAACATCACACTTTTCACCTAACTTTTTCTCGTTATTCCACTCATTTTCCCACTCTCCTCTTGTTTTCTCTCATGCTCTATTTTTCTCTCATCGCACTTTTTTTTCACTATTTTGCTCATATATTGGCTTTTCTCTCATTTTAAAGTTTCTTATAATTTTCTCTTGATCTTCACTAACTTCCCACAGTTTAAGTGGCTTGAGAACGATTGTCTTATCATCTTGAACAAAGCTATACTCATTCTTGAACCCATTATGCTGGACTTTTTGATCTAATTGCCATGGTCTTCCTAATAAAATATGTGTTGCTTGCATAGTAACCAAATCACAAAGAACCGCATCGTGATATTTTCCAATAGATAAAGTAATTTTCACTCGTTTAGTAACTTTGACTTCACTAAATTCGCTCAACCACTATAGCTTGTACGGATTTGGATGCTTTTTGGTTTCCAATCTCAACTTATCCACTAACAAAGTACTAGCAAAATTTGTGCAACTCCCACTATCAATTATCAAACTACATACCTTGTTATTCACGTGGCATCTAGTATGAAATATGTGTTCTCTTTGTACTTCATCTCTATCGTCCTTGACTTGAACGTTGAGCATGTGTTTAGAGACTAAGAGTTCACCTCTCCTGGGTTCCTCTACATCCACATCGCTACAATCTTCTAGTGGGGGCATCTCGCCATCACTTGAGTTCTCACATTCAACATCTCCATTGTCACGTATTACCATTGTTCTTTTATTCGGACAATTTGAAGCATAGTGGCCAAATCCTTGACAATGAAAACATTTAATTTCTTGATGATTACTGGGAACTTATCTCTTATGCATAAATATTTTCATTTCTTCCCACGTGGAAACGAGTCTTTCGTCGTGCTTTCTTTGAATTCTCACTAGTTGATACCACAATGTACTTACATAGTCCATGAATTTCATTGAGGCCAACTTGATTTTCTTTTCCTTGGTATAGTTGTAACAATAAAAAATATGATCAATATTTCTTACCCATTCTAAATATAATTATGGATCACTTTTACCATGAAAAGAAGAAATCTTCATCTTGATGTTGCTTAGGTTGCCATCTTCTCGGTTATTTCCATGATACCGCTCCTCTTTGTAACTATTGCTCTCATTCTCAAACTCAACATCTTGCTCTATTTCTGTAATATTTCATCGTGCAAGGCTACTAGTTTGAGCCTCTTAGATATTCAATCTCATTTCTCAATATAAGAAACAAAAGAAACCGTTAGCATACCTCACTCACTCCTTACACTCAATCAATGTCACTCACACTCGTATTTCTCTCAATTAATGGCTTTTGTAAAATAGTCTCACACTCTTGCTTTTTTCCTCTCAATTTTCTCTTTTAGTTCCTTATGTAAGAACTCAATTCAGGAGAAATATTCAACAAGAAAAACAATCAAGATCAAACTTTTAATCCAAAAATTCAAACTTCCAACATCGTCAAAGTCAAACTATTTTAAAATAAATAATGCGATCCAAGAAAAATAAATGTACAATGATGAGTGATATTAATGAAGTATTGCTCTATTCATGTAAGAGCAATAAAGACAAGGAATAACTTTAAAGCACCAAAAATAAGAGAAATAACTTTGAAATAAATATTGATGACGGAAGATAGTAAGCACTTTTGAAGTAACGAGATTTTTTTTTAAAATGGTAGTAACAAAGAACATAAGCAAAAAAATCATTTTTTTTCCTTTTTTTGTGCTTTTCCCTTTTTTCACAATATTTTTTTTTCACGTTTTTTTTTTCTATACGATTATTTTTTTGCTTTTTTTTATAAAAGATAGAAATATATGAAATAAGGAAATAAGGAAGAATAAGAAAGCTTGAATAAAGTTAGAAACTTGAATAAAAGAACCAAAGCTCTGATACCAAATGATGAGAACCACAGGTATATGAAACTCGAGACCCTTCAAGAATGCGGAAAAAACATACCTGAATCGCCTTTGAATCAAGTATGAGGAACTTGACCCCAATCGAACCTTGCCGACGGAACCTAAGTTATCAAACAATGAGCTTGACTGAGACCAAACTTGTCGGTAAGAACCAAATGTAATACCCGAAAAGAAAATTGCTTACTTTTAAGATAATTAAAATATTTAAATAAATGTTAAAGATGAAAAAGCTAGGGTTAGAGAAATTAGCATCAAAATGATAGCAAGTAAAATTACACTTTATGCTTAAAGGATATGTCACATTCACTAGATTTTCTCCTTAATCAATGATATTATTTGAATAAACCTTAGTCCAAGAATATTATTAGATACAAATATGATTTTGTAATTTAAAGTAGAGGACTAATTACGATTAAAGCATAATTAGTGAGTGATTAAGGGGTGATTAAGGTTTACTAATCATGATTAATTATGTTAATCTTAAGGACTAGCTTAGTACTAATCTAGATTAATTAATTAAATTATGTATGATTAAATGATGATNTGGTTCTGTAAAAATGATATACAATCATGTTATAGGGGCTTAGGTGTGGATATATATGAAAGATAAAATGAATTAATTTTTATTTGTCCATGTTATGCAAAAGTGGTTAAAAATTGGAAAATCTGTCCAGTTTCGGGTTTTGTATTTAAAACTTAAGTTAGACTAATTCACCGTCTAAGGCCTTTTCCCACGTTAAAACAGACACCTTGGGTGAGATTTGACCTTAGGAATGAAGACATTTAGAGTTGTATATAATAAGTTATGATACTTTGATGTTGCTGCAAAACAGTGAATAATATTTTGGGTTTCAATTAATAGTTGTTTTATTTATAGGTTATGAAGTGATTAAAAGACATTGATTATGTGTTTCCTAATTGCTAAAGACCTACGGTAAGTAATGCTATGTTTGTGTTTTGCCTCTTTGGGCCTACACCATGAAGTGTTAGGTTATGCTTGTTTCTTATGACATGAATTGTTTAGTCTTTAGATAGAATATGTTGAATGATGGTATTTGGCTCAAAGATATGTTTTGAAGTGTTAATTTGGATTGATTTATGAATGTCAAGTTTTTAGATAGCAAGTTACAATTATGTTACTATCACAAAGACTTGGTTTATGTCAAAACGGAATAAGTATATGCTCCTAGAAATTGTTAAGTATTTAAGCTAATGTAACTTGCGAAATGTTATTGGAATTGATATTTACTATGATGTGATGAATTGTTATGTTTATGCTACACGTGTTAATGATGTGCTTGGTACATCCATATTATGCATGTTCATGGGCATCTCATGCATCATGTTTTCAAGAAAGTTACGAACTATTTACATGCATGAGATTTCATATGAAACAGAATATGAAAATGGTTCATTCGGGTTGAGCTCGAATAACCAACGACAGACGAAGATAAAAGAAAGAAAGAAAGAGAAAGTTACGTAAATATCATTGGGAAGGGGTTTGAGTTGGCTGTCCCCTTAGGTGGACTCAAGTTTGTGGTCTCTCAACCCTTGGAATTGAGTTGGCTGTCCCCTTAGGTGGACTCAAGTTTGTGGTCTCTCGTTCCTTGACGAATCCATGACCATGGCTACGTGGCTAATAGAACGATGTTGTCCAAGCAACGAATGGGAGGATTTTTATTTTAATGTATTTTAGAACGATCATGCAATCATGTATTCCTCCAAAAGAGATTTAAATTATAAATGTGTTTCAAAGTCTTCCGCTGCTACGTTTTACAAATGCATGATCGTAAACCAAAAATTTTATCATCTTTTTATGAAAAGCAAAGTTTACGAAACAGTACGCTACAGAGCGTTACATCAAGAGCCAAGGAAAGTTGAATAGGCGGCATGTTAAGTGGGTAGAGTTCCTCGAGAGATATCCCTACATTATCAAGTACAAAAAGGGGGAGTGCAATGTGGTCGCCGACGTCCTATCAAGGAGATTTGTTCTCCTAACCGAGCTTTCCACTAACTTCTTTGGTTTTGAGTGGATTAAGGAAGCCTACAAGGACGATCAAGATTTTGGGAAATGGTATTATTTGAGTCTTAAGAAGGAGAATTGTGGATATCACATCGTGGACGGCTATTTGTTTAAAGGAGGGAAGCTTTGTATACCAAGTGGAGGAATACGGGAATCACTAATCAAGGAAGCCCATGGTGGAGGATTAGCAAGCCACTTCGGCAAAAAGAAGACGTTAGATGCTCTCAAAGAACACTTTTATTGGCCTCATTTGCTTCGGGATGTCCATAGGGTGGTGGAAAAGTGCATTATTTGCAAGAAGGCCAAGAGTCGAAAGCTTCCTCAAGGACTCTACCTTCCCCTACCCGTGGCTACCTATCCTTGGGTTGAAGTAAGTATGGATTTTGTCCTCGGTCTCCCTAGGACTTGTAGAGCAAAGGATTCTATCATGGTTGTGGTGGATCGGTTCTCCAAGATGTCTCACTTCCTAGCTTGCTCTAAGACCAATGAAGCTTCTCATGTTGCCGAGTTATTTTTCAAAGTAGTGCGCTTGCAAGGCATTCCGAGGACCATAGTGTCAGATCGGGATACTAAGTTTTTAAGTGCATTTTGGAAGACACTATGGAGGAGGGTAGGGACGAAACTACTCTTTAGCACATCCTTTCATCCCCAAACTGATGGGCAAACAGAAGTGGTGAACAGGACTTTGGGAAGTTTATTGAGAAGTGTGGTTAGCAAAAAGCTCTCGGATTGGGACATTCAACTCCCATACATAGAGTTTGCTTACAACCGAAGTATGCATAGCGCAACCCAAATGACTCCCTTCGAGGTAGTATACGAGTTTAACCCCTTAACTCCCCTTGACTTATTACCAATTCTGTCCATAGAGGTGACCAAGCCGGAGGGGCCAAGAAGGCCAAGTTAGTAAAGAGCATGCACGAACAAGTGAGCAAGTCTATCAAAAAAGCTAATGAGAGTTATGCCATGTATGCAAATCGGGGAAGGAAGGAAACCAACTTCAAAGTAGGAGATTTAGTTTGGCTTCATCTAAGGAAAGAAAGGTTTCCAAGGCAGAGAAGGTCGAAGCTAGCACCTAGAGCGGATGGCCCATTCAAGATCTTGGAGAAGGTCAATCCGAATGCATTCAAGCTTGAACTACCCGGGAAGTATGGAGTCTCGGCCACCTTCAATGTTCAGACATATCGCCCTATGTTAGTGATGAAGTGGAGGGCAAGGAAGAGGATGAGCCACCCTTGGATTTGAGGGCAAATCCTCAAATACCCCGGGAGGATGACATGCCTCGGGATCACTTGACAAAACCTGAACCTACTGGAGTCATCACCAGAGCCCGAGCCAAGGAGCTTGCTAACGAATTTTCTCTTTTTGCAGGAAATGTTTTGCATGAAATAAACATCATGGAACCAACTTTAATGGACCAAGAGAAACCCAAGCATCTCCTAACTTGGCAAGAGAGCTTCGACATTTCGGCGATGGACGGCAAGGGAGAGCCGATGCATGTTGGGGCAATTCATGGAGCCTTGAAGATGGATTGTGAAAGAAAGAGCCCAATACTTAATCAGCCCAAGATCACTTAAAGGAGAGAGAGTTGTCTTTATTTTGGGTGTTATTTTTTTTTTTTTTTATTTTTGTGCCCAAAATACTCAGCCAGCTTGATCGTGTGTTTGCATGAGAATTAAAGGCTCTCTTAGGTTAGCCTTTAGGAGCTGCAGCACCCTCATGTAGGCTGTATTTTGGTGGGCTCCAGGATGGCTCATGTAGGTAGAGGTTGCACCCTAGTGTGTCCCTATTCCGGTTAGGTCAAAGGGAAACTTTCCCTTCCTTTTTGGTTGCTTGGCCAAATCGGGTAGCTTCTTTTGAGCCATCTGATTTTAGCAATCTGCCTAAGAAAGTTGGTGGATATTTTAAGCTCTTTGCTTGGTTTTTGTAAGGCAGTTCAGTTCGAAAATCAATAGAGTGCTTAGCATTTCTCTCCTCCTTGGAAGTTTTTTTTGCCTCCAAGACTCGGTGTGCTCCGACGATCATTCCGGCGACCGAGAGCTCTCCTTAGGTGTTGACTATTGTCCGAGCTAAAATAGTTAAGCCGTGCTGTATTTCTCCAACCACACATCGTGGCCTTGAGGTTGAGAGTGCAATCCATCAGCTCCTTCATCCATAACCCTACCGAAACCCATTTGCATCCCGAGATATCCTTCCTCCATTATACCCTTGTATTTGGCCTATCCGAGTTGACTCCCCCTAACTCGAGTGCTGGTTTTTCCTTCCCTTGCCCTTGATATTCTATCAGGAGGATATCAAGGTCACCAAGAGAACCAAGGTGGAATTTTCAATTAGTGCTTGTGGGGACTCGGTAGTGTGCGATGTGGTGCCTATCAGGGCAAGCCATATCTTGTTGGGACGGCCTTGGCAATTTGATCTGAGGGCCATGCATGACGGATACACCAACAATTACTCTTTCAAGTGGAGCGGCAAACATATTAAACTCACACCGGAACCCGAACAGGTAGCAAAGGACGAAGCCACTAGAAAGGAAGGCTCGGCCAAGCACACCTTTCTAATGACCAAGAAGGAGTTGGATCGATTTATCCAACAAGGAGAGCCTATGGTGTTAATTTTGTTTTTGGAACGAATAAAGGAGATAGGAGGGGCGCCTAAAGAAGTGGTGACGTTATTGGAGGAGTACAAAGATGTCTTCCTGGGGGAATTGCCTCACGGCCTACCTCCCATCTGAGGTATCGAACATCAAATCGATTTGCAACCCTGAGTGGTGCTTCCCAATCGGCCTTCCTATAGGATGAATCTCGAGGAGACAAAGGAACTACAAAGGCAAGTCCAAGAACTATTAGACAAGGGATACATTCGGGAATCCCTTAATCCATGCTCGGTGCCCGCTCTACTAGTACCAAAGAAAGATGGAACTTGTAGAATCTGCATGGATAGCCGAGCCATCAACCAAATCACCATCAAGTATAGGTTTCCCATGCCTCGGCTTGAAGATTTGTTGGATGAGTTAAGTGGGGCGGCATTCTTCTCCAAGGTGGATCTCAGGAGCGGTTATCATCAAATCCGAATGAGAGAAGGGGATGAATGGAAAACAGCATTCAAGACCAAGTATGGCCTCTTTGAATGGTTAGTCATGCCATGTGGGCTATCTAATGTCCCTAGTACTTTTATGAGACTAATGAACCATGTTCTTAGAGAATACTTGGGAAAATTTGTGGTGGTTTATTTTGATGACATTTTGATATATAGCAAGAGTTTTGTTGATCATCTTGGGCATCTAAGAGTGTTGTGTGAAACTCTTAGGGATGCACAATTATATGGTAACCTCAAGATGCACTTTTGCGCAAGAAAGGGTGCACTTCCTCGGGTTTGTAATTTCAAAGAATGGAATAGAGGTAGACCAAGATAAGATCATAGCCATTCGGGAATGGCCAACTCCTAGGTCTGTCTCGGACATTAGGAGTTTCCACGATTTGGCCTCTTTTTATAGGAAGTTCATTAAAGGTTTTAGCTCCATTGTGGCTCCACTCACCGATAGCACCAAGAAAGGAAGGGAGTTTGAATGGACCAATGAATGCCAAAACAGTTTTGAGCGCATCAAGGGGGAACTTTGCAAAGCACCGGTCCTCATTCTTCCGGACTTCAACAAAGTCTTTGCAATCGAGTGTGATGCATCCGGTTTAGGGATTGGGGCAGTGCTAACACAAGAGGGCCGACCCTTGGCTTACTTTAGTGAAAAGTTTAAAGGAGCCGCGCTCAACTACTCAACATATGACAAGGAGTTTTATCCTCTTGTCCAGACTATCGAGGTATGGCAGCATTACTTACTTCCCAAGCAGTTTATCATATACTCCGATCATCAAGCTCTAAAACATATTCGGAGTCAAGGAAAGTTGAGCAAGAGGCATGCCAAATGGGTGGAATTTCTTGAGCATTTTCCTTATGTGAGACCAACGTTGTGGCCGATGCTCTTTCAAGGAGAGTGATTCTTCTAACCGAGCTCAATGCCAAGGTTCTAGGCTTTGAATGGATTAAGGGAGCCTACAAAGATGATCTAGACTTTGGAGGGTGGTTTGAGAAGAGTTTGAAGAAGGAGGATTGTGGATACCATCTCTCGGATGGTTATCTTTTCAAGGGAGGCCGATTATGCATACCTCAANGCACGAAAGAGTGAGAAAGGTGATTGAGAAGAAAAATGCCACTTATCCCAAGGGAGCTTGAATTCAAAGAGGGAGACTTAGTTTGGTTGCATTTGAGGAAGGAAAGATTTCCAAACCAACGAAAATCCAAACTACTCCCGAGAGCCGATGGTCCGTTTGAGGTCATTGAGAAGATCAACAAGAACGCCTACAAGCTCAAGCTTCCTGGGGATTATGGAGTGTCGGCAACATTCAACATTCAAGACTTATCACCTTATGTTGGTGAGCGGGCGGTACAAGCAAGATGAAGAGGAGCCAACCCTTGATTTGAGGACAAATCCTCAAGTAGCCGGGGAGGATGACATGCCACGGGATACCTCCTCGCAACCTCCAACCAAGGGAGTCATGACGAGAAGCCGAGCTCGAGAAGGCCTTAACTTAATTGCTCTTGATGTAGGCTTGGATGACTGAGGAGGAATGACCATTGGCGCACCAACATGGAAAGACCGAGAAGCTCCTTGTCACATGCTTACTTGGAGGAGCCGTGGAGGTGATAAAGCAACAGTACAAGTGACACGAAAATGGAATGGTGGTTGGGTCGGTTAAAGAGAAATGGAGAAAGAAAGAGGGGGAAATTGGAGAGGTTGATTTGGGTGAAGGAAACACAGGGTTAAATGTCTCCGGCAAGATCTCCGGCGGCCTATGGAGTTATAAACTGAAATTTGTAGGGAAGGTAGATGGAGATGAGTGGGTTTGTGGGTCAAAATTTCACAGTAAATGGACAAGGGGATCAGAAGATATGAAGAAAATGGCTAGAGTGCTCAAAAGAGCTCTCGGGAAAGGAATATCGGAAAGTGGTAAACGGAGGGATAAACCCGAACGAAGGAGAAGCTTTGGGGTTCACACCCTTAACTTGGATTCCACTTGAAGTGGTTGAAGGAGTGTGGTATGGCTTAGCTAACCCAAGCTTGAATGGCAGCCAAAACCAGAGTGGAGCTCTCGGTGGTCTCCGGATGTAACTCACCGG
>QAOC01024391.1:0-178461 GCA_003255005.1 Begonia fuchsioides
TTCATTGAGAAGAAACATAACTTCATTAACGCACGAGAAACACAAGATTTGAGGCGATCTACTTGGTCTTTGAAGTCGTCAATCTTCTCTGTCAATTTGTCGGTGTGCTGAATAGAATCAAGTGCATGATAGGTCGTATTCTCAATAAATGAGACAATTTATTTAGACTTTTTATTATTATTTTACACTTTAATTTGATCATCAAGTCAGATTTAAAAGAAATTAATTGATTTCGTGATAAGTCTTTTACAATTTAAAATTTTGACATGTTTTTAGAGAAATGTATTCATGATTAGAGAAATGGACATGTTCGTTGTCATGCAATTGCCATGCGGGCTGGACCCAAGGTCTGGGCAAGCATCTCAAATTAGCGCCCGTAATTTCTTCGATCGATTTGGGAGTTTTAGTCGACCAACAACCGCTTAATATTCTTCTCCGATCTCGACCGAATCATACAGAAGCAATTTGGAGATTACAAATCTATGGCGACTGAAAAATCTGTGATGGCGGTGATAAGGGCGGCGAGGCCATCCTTTCGAAATGACAACGATAAGGTTGTCTTCGCTGTTCACGCCACGTTTATCGCCTCTGGTTTTATTCTTACCGCCGCTGGACCTCCCGCTCTTTCTGATTCTGCTTTCTACTCTTCTTCAACCGGTATGAGTATTTCTATTTCTAATTTCTGATTTCCAGCTAAAAGCTTGTATTTATTCTCCTTCTTTGAGGGTATTCAGATGAAGTCGGTATTGAACGCTGGAACGAACTGGAGGATGATTATGCATTCGTGTACGTAAGCCCTGAGGAGAATCCAAGTGTGAGGAGAGTTCTAGTGAAGTGTCTCGTGATGAATGATAAATTGCTTGTCGATGCGGTGACCGATCAGGGTTTGGAGCCTTTTCATCTCGAAATTAAGTAGGTTTTTCCCCTCTAATTCTCCATTTTGCTAGTTTTGTTCACTTATTGTCATGAACCTTGCTTATCTGAGATATTTTGCGTTTTATTTTTACTTTTTTATTTTCTAGTTCGGCTCCATTGGCGCTTATCTGAGATATTTTGCGTTTTATTTTTACCAGTTCAATTTTTGTTTTTCATTGAAATTGTACCTATCCATATGTAGTGTCGGAGAGTATGTGAATGAAGATGGGGGAAGCAATTTTTCTGCTCATTACAAGAATTTAGAGAAGCTTGTAAAGCATTTGGACTCTCAAATTTTGACTAGAATCAATGGTTCTTCCCCAAAGAAATTAGCAAGCAATCCGTCAAGGTAATTCATGTCTTAATTGAGAAAATTTGCTACCTGACGTGTTTTACTTAGAATAGAGATGAAAATTCAGAATCAATTCTTTTTGAGTTGATTAATATTGTTTTACGACTTTATTACAAAATAAAACACCCTCCACTACATAAAACTAATCGCCATCTTATTCCTCTCCGCTTACCATGTAGACAATAACTTGATGAAGTTAGCGCATCACAATATACAAACATTCAAATTCATGATCCCGATGACATTGTGTTATTTCTTCTTGTTTCTGCTAGACTAATTCATTATTGATTATACATTCTAACCTTCAGGAAGGTCGACCATGCATGTAGTATTGTTTATCTTTTAGAGTCAAGGAGTGATCTCTTTGGTTTTACTTGTCACAAGTTCCGTAGGAGTCTGGATTGTCTCAGATGAAAATATTCTCTTTTTACGGTATGATTTTTTGTTTGGAATTGCTCTTTTTCGGATTACAACTTGCCTTTGAATCCTTGTGAACATTCTCTTCTATACTGTTTCGTCACTGATGTTTTTGATTTTCTGGTAGTGAGCTATAGTCTAAGGGTTATACATTGTGTTTTTAGTCAATACAAATTCACCTGGTTGCCATATAGTGAACTTGTTTTCTGGTCTTGCAATTTCTCGTGGTTTTTAAACAAATCCTTGACTTTTTGGTTTTTTCTTCACAAAACTATCTTTTAAGTTTAAAGGGATCTGTCTGAAACCCATGATTGCTATACTTTGATGTGGGGCGTACTTACGCCACAATATCTTTGAAAATAGTCTCTAAATTTAACATTTGAGTACTCTATGGAAATGTGCAGTTCCTTTGAAAACAAAATACATCTTTGATGTATTTAGAATATCTCTGTGTATCCTAGCAAAAAATCCAGCAAAATCAACGTAGATAGTTTTTCCCTACTTATTCACTCCTAACATACGTGTTTTGGGCTTTGCAGTTCACAGTCAAGGGGTAAAAATGAATCTTCCCTGGAAAATGTTGCTGAGCCACGTCCTTATGTCCTTCCGTCTGTATCTCTCTCTCTCTCTCTCTCTCTCTCTCTCTCTCTCTCTCTCCCTCTCTCTCTCTCTCTTCAGCATGCAATAAACACAGTTCATAATAAAAACAATCAAAATGGTATTTGAAAACACATGTTTGTGAAAGCTTCTTCTCCCGGGTTCTGAACTCTCATTTTTGTTGTAAAAAATTAAGTGGTCCTTGTAAGTATGCTATATAACAGTAGTTGAGTTAAACCTTTGTTTTAATCCTGTGAATTATTTATTTTGTTGAATGTCCGTTGTTCATTGGAATCTTAGAAATATCATCCAGAAGAAAAAAACTTAATTTTTATGTTGTTTGTATTTAACATAGTGCACAAGTCTTAATTTGAAGGTATTTCATCTTATTTGTATTTATTTCAAAATAGGAGAAAATATTATGATGTATCCTTGAACAGTTTCAATTACCTTTGGGTATCAATTGCCCCAACCTCTATACTGTTTGAAAGTAATTTGAACATGAGATCATATCTCGTCATAGACCATCTTAACTGAAAACACAAACTGTAGCCAATGTGAATTATTATTATATATAAAATTAATTAATTGTTAATTTTACTAAAATGCTTAATGCACCATGATTGAATCAAGTGAGTGAGTTGTGAAAGTATGAGACTCATTCAACTATATGTTTCTGGTTTCCATCAGAGCCGTGATCCCTCCTCCAGTGTCTCCTGCTGGCTATGATGACCTTTTTCCTGGACCTGGTGCTGGAATCTACCCTGCCAGGTATCTGCTGCTGTTTTTGGCTGTACCTTTTTCTCTGTTTACTATTTATGGATAGTAACTATCATCCATTTTGATCTTTCAGGCCTGGTTTTGGTGGTGGTGGTGGGAGCATGCTTATAGGTTTATTAAGCTTATATGATCTATATTTAATCATCAGATAGTGAGTATTAATGGACCATTAGTATTTACTCTATTTCTTTTTTTCCAGGACCTGATGATCCAAGATGGTTTGGTGGAATTGGTCGGGGGCCAGGTTTTCCTGGATTACCACCGTGAGCTCTCTCTCTCTCTCTCTCTCTGCAAGTGAACTTCTGCAAGTCATTTAATTTCTTGACTGAAACAGGGGCATTCCTCCTGATTCTCGTTTCGATCCTATTGGTCCACCTGACATTCCTGGTTTTGGGCCAAATCCTTATCCGCGGTAAGTATGCTTTTTGTTATCAACCATATTTACGTAAATACATTTGGAGTTGAAGAAGTTGCATTAGGCCCTCTTTCATCCAAGTCTTCCAAGTATGATAGTTCTTTTTGGTGATGCGGTGGAAGCGGAAAAGGACTTGTGTTGAATTTGTTTTTTGCTTGCATTCATTGAAATCATCTCACTTGGGAGTTGGGAGTCTAATATTGCACCTCATTGAGCAAACGAACAAGCGTTCAATGAGGAAAGGCATATGAATTTAGGAATGGAACATTAGATCCATTTTAGATTTGAAATGCTACTCATTTGTAGAAGATACTGGGATAAGGCCCCAGCATTTGTTAGTTAGCTTGTGTACTTACCTTTTGTACATGTTTTGCAGAAACCCAGGTAGACCAGGTGGTGGGACTCATCCAGACTTGGAGTTTTTTCGGAATGATTATGATTACATCTAGCTGACGTTGTCCTCTTAAAACACTGACTTCTGTAGAGGTAGAGAATTATAGGAAGTAGATGTCATGTGGTAGCAATCTTACGTTTTTCTCTTCGTTTGTTACTTTGTTTTTTTGTGTATTAGATGTTTATTTTGTTCATTTTGTAGAAAAATGATTAGGTTTTGCCTTTTAAACTATACTAGCCATGCCTACTTACAATTAGAAGTGTCAAACGAGCGAGCCTTGCCACTGACGATTCGACAAACGTCGATTCAGTTTTTGGATGCCGATTCTGATCGTCGGTCGATCAATCGACGATCATAGGGCTCGTCGGTGTCGATCGCTGTTCGGGAGAGGGACGACCCCCTCCCCCTCTCACTCCAGTGCATCACATGTGGCATCAGGGATGACCGTTGCCTCTAATGGTCATAAATTTTAAAAAAAAAAATTAATTAAATTCTAAATTTTTGGAAAAAAGCTTGACCGGCTCCGTTCGAATAGGCTTAACAGGCTCGGCTCAAAAAGCTCGACAGACTTGACGAGCCGAATGATTTCGAGCTCGACTCGCTCGAGCCGGCTCAAATGACACATCTAATTACAATGCACGTACGAGTACGATTATAATAGTTCATGTTGATATTATTTAAGTTTAAACATGTGGGAGTATTTTACTGGACGCATAGTGTTTTTTTTAACTTATTAATTTTGTTAAGTATATATTATTAAAATAACTTAATTTTTATTTCATATCTGTGTTATGATAAGAATATATTTAGAAAGTTTTCGTAAATTTTACTGTTTAAATAATTTAATATATTTTTTATTAATATTAAAATAATTTAATAAAAATATATATATCATCTAAAGGTTTTACTTTTGAGAATAATGGGTGGATGAATGTTGTTTCCTCTCCTTGGTGGATAAAGCAACCATTTGGGACACTCCTAGCAAAAAGAAGAGGTGACATGACAATTAGATTAGATTGATTCATCAAATCAACTTAAACTGAAAAAATTGACTGTTACATTATATGTTAACATAAATTGATATCAACTTAAAATTTTGAGTTAAATTTTAATTAGATTGCTTATTTAGTTAATTTTAATTTAGATTTAATTGTATTAAACTCAGCCCATTGAATTAAATTAATTTCTTATAAAAGTCAACGTGAACTTACAAGTCAGTTGAGAACTTGGTGAACGTGAAGTTTATGCGGAGAAACCTCTGTAAATCAAATAATTAATCGATCTAACATGCTTACTAAAGAACAAAATAAAGCATTTAGATCAAGTGCGGAAAAGAATCGAGTTACCTCCGGCCATTGATGATTAAACCGAGATTGTCGCTTTCTCTCTTGAAGATCTCTACTAATCCTTTCTATCTCTCAATGATGGTGTATTTCTCAATGAGATAGGTGGAAATAGATTGATCCTCAAACAACAAATTCACCTTCTATTTATAGGTCATTCCATCAAGAGACTATGAATATGAAGAGGTGTGAATTAATGGGAAGTTTCATGTATTCATTAACCATGTAAATTGCAATCTTAAATTTCATATAATGCATTTGATGGTTTTAGAAACCTTTGACATACTAGACCATAACGTGGTTGAGAGTTTTGAATTCCAAAGGATACCAATTACTTTATTCAAAATTCCAACAACCTCGCCACTTGTGATTATTGAAGCTTGTGCAGCACAAAAACGAGACCTTGATGAAGACGAAGAGCCTCATTTTGATTAATACTGCTTAGTAACTTTTCTGGCTTCCCTGCTCCAATTTTGTCATCTCGGTCAGTGATAGCTTTCAGTTTCGATTGTAGGTTTTTGACAAACTTTAATGTACATGCTGTGTCGGCATTCCGCAGGATCTAAACTTGTTTTAAGAATTGTTTTTTTGGAAATGTGAATCAACGGAGATCAGTTTTGGATGTTAAAACCCTAACCCTATCAAGTTTGGTGCTTGTGCCGCGACTTTGTTCTAGCAGCACTATGAACATATTGCAGAATTTGCAGAGTTTACGCTCTTCGCATGCATGAACCGAACAACCCAATTTGATTATGCCAACTTGGAATGGGTGGATGAATCTCCGTTGGACATGTAAGTTTACCAACAAGGATGGGACATGGTAGTTGCAAAGAATGGTCAAAGTGTCTCCTCGCCCGGATCATGTGATCAGTGCCGGACACTCGCTGCAACTTTCAACTACTTCCATTTAAAAACTGGATTCGATGAACCAACCACAAGTGAACAATGTATGGCGAGAGAGAATCGCTTATAAAATCTGTCTCCTCCTCAATACCATGACAAACTCTGTAAAGATGGCGGTGGAGTTGAAGCTGTATGGAGCGACGGGAAGCCCGTTCAGCCACAGAGTGGAGGTGGCCCTCAAGCTGAAAGGACTCGAATACGAATACGTGGAAGAAGACGTGTACGGCACCAAAAGCCCAGAGCTTCTCAAGTACAATCCGGTTCACCAGAAGATTCCGGTGCTTCTGCACAACGGGAAGCCCTTGGCCGAGTCCCTCCTCATTCTCGACTACATCGACGACGCCTTCGGAGGATATCCTCTCCTGCCCAAGGATCCCTTCGACAAAGCCACGGCCCGATTCTGGGCCAAGCTCTACGACGACAAGGTCTATGCTGTTAGTTTATGATGTTTTCTTTTTTGCGACAAGTTATTTGAAACGACCGCGTGTTCAGGTCAGCCCGAGCCTGTGGAAAGCCGGCTGGAGTGAAGGGGAGGAGCGGGAAAAGGCGGTGGAGGAGGCGAAGGGGGTTCTGAAATTCCTGGAAAAGGAGCTCGGCGATAAGCGGTTCTTCGGAGGAGGCTCGGTCGGATACGTGGACATTGCTGCCAACTCGTTGAGCTTTTGGTATGAGGTTTTGGAAGAAGTTGTGGGGCTGGAATTGGTGACTGCCAGTGACTTCCCCAAGCTCTGCCAATGGCGACGGGAGTTTGTCGATCAGCGCTGCGTGAAAGAAGCTCTGCCGGAGAAGGAAAGATTTCTATCATTTATGCAAGCTCGTTTAGCCAAGAAGAAATTTGAGTCTCCTTGATTTCTTAATGTCCCCCGCGCATAAAAATGCTCTCTGCAATATCAATGGAGTTTCTCTGAACAGAGACGACGAAATATTCGACAACTATTTGAGATTCAGAAAAAGTCACACTAATCTTACATTTACTGAAGAATTACAGAAAAATCATCTGATGAAATTGGAAAAAATAAATTGAAAATTTAGTTGCCTTGTCTTCTAACGGGGCTGGGGACGTCCGCCCATAACCAGAGAATCTAAGCTTCCAGTCTCAGCCAATCACCAAGTTTCTCTTTCCGCCTTCTGCCACTTCTTTGGTGATGGCTGCTCAGAGTTTTGACTGGCTTCCTCCCACATTTCTTGACTCCGCCCAAAGCCAAGTAGGAGATCCGCATGGCCAGAGATGAGCAAGAATTTTATATTTTTATTTCTGTTTTCAGATTGTAAATCATAGGCCAAGAGTCGTTATTTGGCTCTTGCATTTTTAGTGCTAAATTTAGATCAAGGTTAGATAATACATATGATTCTTGATTTCATTTAAAGGTAGGATCAAACCTTGCTTTTTGAATCTATTTGAATACCTTCGGCAGATGCTTTTTCATGCACGAATTTCTCTCTCTAGAATCAGGGGGATTTTCATCTATGCGCCTTGTATCCCTCACGATACAAAAAAGTATTCCACAATACAAAAAAGTATTCGGTCTGCACCGTTCCAGCGTAGGAGTTGTTACCTTCAATGTTAGGGTAGTGTTAAGTCTCGAAAAGACTTAATATTCACGTAGTTTTAGTGGTCAAATTGCTATGAATCAGTAATGACTTAATTGAAATAATCAGATTTTTAGGGATAATGCTGTAGCGATGCCACATCACTTCGTATGACATCAGTGACGTTGTTTTTTACGTGATTTTACCCGATATTTCGTATATTTTGTATTATCACGGAATTTTTGTTTCTATGCAATTGCAGAAGATTAATGAAGATAAAGGCCAGAAAAATCACGAAAAAGAAGGAAGAATCAACTCAAATTCAAACTTGGAAACAAGAATATCTTTGAAGATTTGGAAATTCTTCCTAATCTCAACTACTTTCCAAACCGATCCAGATCTTCCTCCAAATCGCAACAGCCTCTCAGATCTGCTAAAGCTGCACGAAGTCTACTTAAAGGAACATGAATAACACAGATCGAGTGTGTAGAATTGGAGAACGAGATTCACGATCAAGCTTCGGGCGTAAATCCGAAGAAGAGGTTCACGACGACGATCACGGTGGCGGGGGAACGAGGCTGTGAGAACAACGACTTTCGACGGCGAGGACCAAAATTCTCTCCCTTTGCTTTTCGTTTTAATTTCCGTGAATTATATGAACTTCTAATAGTTAGTGTAGAACTATTTTGTTTGAGTTAAAATTAAGATTTTTCATTAATTGATTTGTTTAATGAAATTGCATGCTATCTTTTAGAACTCGTTTTAATAAGTGTTTATATATCTTTGTTTTGCTGTGATTATCCCTCGAGCAATAACGACAATACGCCCTTGCGTGTTTGCTAAGTGTTAAACCTGAAAATTATTGTTTTGCATTTATATCATTTAGGGCAACACAACAATACGTTCTTGCGTGTTTCTAAGACGTGTATTAAAACCATTAGGTGGTTAAATCGAGTGACACGATTTAGCTATGAGTGTTTTCATCATGTTCATTCCAACTTAGTGCGGTCAAATCGAACTTGTTCTTAAACCCAACCATAGAGGCAACGTCAGCCCCTGTTTATTAGTGTCCGGACCGGAACTAAACTGATGTTGTGACTAATGCTGCAGCACCTACCGATGACAGTTCAAGTAAATCAATTTACGAAAAGTCCTAGTCGAGATTCATATGAATTCTCAATTCGACCACCAACTTTACTTTTCCGCTTAATCTAGGTTATTAATTAGATACTTTAATTATCCGTTTAAATTAGGAGTAGAAGATAAATATAAAAATCAAACATTTAATGTTATTCTTTATTTTTTACGATACTTTGCAATTTATTCTTTAAATTAGAGATTTGACTTGTCTTCGTGGGATCAATATTTTTATTACTACGTTGCGACACGTGCACTTGCGTTTTAGCGATTACATTTTCAAGCAACATGTAGTTCATTGGGATATCAAGTAAATGCATTCTATCTCTGGACCGCTGAGTGACCGTGATTTAATTTCCTTACAAACTGTGAGGCCGGGGTGTAGAGCCCTCCGGGTGCCAGGGATTTCGCCAAACTTTTGGGTATAAGTATTCAACCTTTACATTTGCAACGATCAAAACGTAAAAACATCTGGTGTACCAGACACTACGAAAAGAATTTATTATTATAATATTAGATCATATCTTTTTGCTTATTTGCAAATTTTACCCCAAGGATTGAGTCATTTTTGGAGAATTCGAAAAGAATAAGGGCTTTGATTGAAAAGGAGAACTTGCAGCAGCAGCTACGAGGCTAACGTATTTGAATTTTCACACCACCTCCAAGCAAAGCCAACCCACCATTTCTGTTTAATATTTTCTCTTACTTTCCCTGTCTGCTTCCTCTGCTATCAAGCCCTAAAATATATCCCTGCACATGGCGATGGGGTTATCTCGTCATCATCTGAGATTATTGTAGCTCTTTCAGAATCTAGATTGGAGCTCAAGCCAAGCTCAATAATGGCTTCTCCTGTATTTCTCTTATCTCACCATTGCTGGGTTTTTACCCTCTTCGTCTTCTTCCTCAAGACTGCAGTTGCAGACTCTAATTTAACTTCTTTCTCTTTTTCTGGGTTCGGTAAGGATTCGAATTTTGAGTCGAGTTTTTCTCTCTATGGGGATGCGAAGATTGTCGATGGCGGAAAAGCTGTACAACTCACTGATTTGATGATCTCGAGTGTAAGGCAAGTTCTGAGCAAGAAACCAATCCAGCTTGCTGAAGGTAAATCGAAGAAATTGATGTATTTTTCCACCAACTTCTCTTTCTCTGTTTTTCCGGACAATGGGAATGGTTTAGTGTTTCATATTGCTCCAGCTGCTCTCAATCTTAGTGTTTCTGGTAAGGATTCAAGGAAACACAAATTTAAAGTTACGACTGTTCATTTCAAGACAATTAGAGATTCTAGCGACGGAAATTTGTTGCAGAATCGTGTAGGAATTTATGTTGGGACTGATGGGCTGTCCGACGCGACAAATAGTTCTTCGATCATGGATTTGGTTTCGAATAATGTGGAAAAATTACAAGCTTGGATCGATTACGTGGTTGGAATTGGGCGATTAGAGGTGAGGCTGGGCAAAGATGGTGACTCGAAGCCTTCAAGGCCATTAATTTCTTACCCAATAAATTTTATGCAGCTTTGGGGAGAGGAAGAATTGTTTGTAGATTTAAGTTCATCAAATGGCAATTCATCTCAAAAGAGCTCAATCTATTCATGGAGTTTTGAGCTAAAAACAGTCCCAAAAGCCTTGCATTCTCAACCGGCCGATCCTAAAGATTTTGCCAAGGACTCAAATCCGCATCCTGTGAAAGAGAAGAAAGACTGTTTTATCAGAGTCCTTGCTGCTATGATATTTGGCACAGGGACTGGGGCATTGACTGCTTTTGTTGTGTTGTTTTTGTGGACTATCTTAGGAAGGAGGCGGCCGGTGATGCCGGAGGAGTACTCCGTCCGGCCTGTGGATTCCAAGTACGAAAGGGTGGAAGTGAGAGTACTGGAGAAATCCATCGAAGATGGTTTGAAACAACCGGATGCCTAAATTAGTGTTGTAACAGTCAGCGTCTTCTTGTCTTTATTTTTCGAGGGATTGATGTAATCTGGTGGTTCGTCTTGTCAAAAAATGCTAAGATCCCAAGCCTTAATTCAAGAGTGTTAGAACATCCCAAGCCTTGATTCAAAGAGAGAAAATTAAAAGACAGGCGTCAGAGCTAGAAGCCTGCAATTGCATTTAAATAGAACGGGAAACTCAGATCTCAAGTCCAATTCCCAGTCCTCAGGCTCATGTTCTTTACCCTTTCCATCAACGGCACATCCTTTAATGAAGTTTTGTTTCTTTTAAAACTTCCCTTTCCCGACGTGCAATGGGAGCAATCGGCAAGCAAACTATCGTTGATGTTTTCTAACAATTATTAAAGTGTTTCTCTTGTAGGTTTCAGCGGATGAAAATACTTTGAGGCTTGAAGAATGACATGTGCTGTGACAACACTTTTCAAGTTGAAGCACAAATGACTGGTCCAGACCAAGGTGAATGATTACTTGTTAGGATCGTTCTCGGGTTGTTTACCCTGAGATCGGGTAACCATCCCTCGAGAGGCCATTGGGAACTATGGCAGGGAGAGAAAGAAAAGAAAACAATTGAAAACTGAATTGTTTATTGATGATCAAACTCTAAGGGCTAAGGCCCCTTTAAATAGACTCGATGACCTACTTGATTAATTACCAAAATATCCTTAGACTATGATAAGATTAACTAAGATAAGACTTATCCGTAGATTAGGATAAGACTTATCCGTAGATTAGGATAAGACTAACTAAGATAAGACTTATCCGTAAATTAGGATAAGACTAACTAAGATTAGATTAACTACCTAACTAATTATAAATTACCTAAATATCCTTTTGACTAATAAAAGACAATTAAATGAAATAACAAGATAATAATCTAATCATTAGCCACGTCTAGCATATTGTTTTCCTATGAAAGAGTCCGTAACATTACTAGGCATGTCAAAGTCTGCCTCGAAGCTGGCCTTTACGATGCCATTGCATATTTGACTATCTTCCAGGAATTAAATCAACAAGCGCTTTTCATCAATATTGTAGTTGAAATAGACTGCTCAGATCACAAAATCCAGACCAAGATCGACAATTTGGATATGTTTCTAATTCCTTTGAATGAAAACTAATTTTTTATAGGTCTGGATTCTTTTCTTTTATTCTTTATATATTTTTGTGAGGTCATGTGGCAATTATGAGGAAGGGAACGTCATGCAAAGAATAAGAATCTGGCGCTTATATTTCCGAATTGTTAGATCTTGTACTTTTTTGCATTTTACAATTTTATTTTAATTAAAAATTTTAAACTTTAAAAAAATAAATTAAAAAGTTTTTAAACTTTAAAATAGGTAAAAAAAACCTGATACGAGAGTTTAAATTTAAACTTTAAATTTTTTTGCTTTTCTTTTCATTACCTTTTATTCTTGTTCTATATTAATTTGTTAGAACACATGACAATTATGATGAATTGGAAACGTCCAACAAAGAATGAGAATCCCTCGTTCATATTTTTATCTCATTGGAACTTGTTCTCCTTTTCTTTTTAGAGTTTTCTTTTTTAGAACCATATAGCGTTTTTTTTCTTCTTTAGGTAAATGAAAGACGCCAGCACAGACATAGCTCAGTTGGCTCAGAGATAATAAATTGAGTACAAGAACTTAGGTTCGACGTCTGCGCTGTCCTAGTATGGGAGTTGTTATCACCAATGTTGAGGTAGCTCATTGGAATATCAGGTAAAGACCTCTTATCTTTGGGCCGCTGAGTCACCGTAATTTAACCCCCTCACAAACTGTCGGACCGGAGTGTGGGGGCCCTGAGGGTGTGAGATTTCGCTTTTTGGGTACAAAGTAAATGAAAGACAATCAAATCAAACATGTTCAATGCCTCTCTAAATAAAGAATTTGATTTTCTAAAATATTTAATCTCATCCTGATACCTATTGTTGATAGTCAAACAATAGCAATTAGGAAAAAATAATTCCCAAAAATATGAACAATAAAAATTTTCTGAAAAAATACACGGACATAATTTTTTTTATAATATGCACAATAAAATTTGCAATTTAAACATTAATATATAACAAAAAAAAATTGAAAACACTATTATTGATTATAAAAGTCTGATCCAACTCACCTAGAATTCAATCAACAAATTCTAATAAGATTACATCTGGTATAAATCGGTTTGGCATGTAGAAATAAATTTTTACGCATAGCCATCAAGGTTAGACTCATTGTGTTTGGTCACGCTATCGGGTGACGAGTTCCTTGCTCCCTCCATGGATATTTTGAATATCCAACTCGCATGAAGTTTATAATTTTTTAATAAGTTAATTTTACTAAAAACTCTGAACCTTTAGGGTGTCTTCACCAAGCATCTCGAAGAATTTTTATTTCAACTAATACTTCAAATGTTTCAAAATTTGAAATTACACTCTCTATGGTTACTTTCTTAACATACGTTTCGCTCTCCTCTCTTATTTAAATCATATCCTTGTCTGAAGCATTCTTAGTTAACAACTTCTTCCTCCTTTTTGGTTGGTCAAATTTATAATTTTTGAACACCCTGTTGGTATTTTTCAATTAATTAGGTGCATTGGTATTTTAAATTAATTATTCAACATTAAAAATTCAAAAACTATCAACTCAATTATGATCTTGTACATGAAAGGTTTGTAAAACTATTAATTTTAAATTATATACATTAAGATGACATTTATTTTGTTTATGAATTGACATGAAAATATTCACTATTATACATCTCTTCATATTCATAGTCTTTTAATAGAAGAGACTATCAATATAAGGTGAATTTGTTATTTGAGCATCAATCTATTTTCACCTTTCTTATGCAAAAATGCATCATCCTTGAGAGATAGAAAAGATAAATAGAGATTTTCAAGAGAAAAGCGACTATCCTAATTTAATCATCAATAGTTGGAGGTAATTCAATTTTTTTCTGCACCTGATGCAATGCTTTATTTTGTTATTCAGTAAGCATGTTAGATGAATTAATTATTTAATTTAACTTTTGGCATCATAGCAAAAAAAAATTGTCTCTATCTTGATGTTTGAAACGTGAAAGTTTTTCATTTAAATTTTTTTCGTTCTTGATGTTTATGTTTTGGGCATTATCGAAGTATTTTTACATAAAGAAAATGAACTATGAAATTTATCAGCATTTATTTGGTAATCGGAATGATGAAAAACAGCGAGTTTAAATCAGATTATTTTGATTTACAAATTCATTATAAAAAATTATATTATTTTTGGAGAAATGAACCCAAAATCTATTCTTTTAGTTGCCAAAGAAATTTTTACTCAATCTATTCGATTTATGATATTTTGATTAATGTTTTGATATTATTATTGCATAAAATAAAATTTGCAACAATTGAGGTTCTAACCGTGGACCTCAAGTGAGTGTTTTTGGGGGTTGTCACTCAACCCAATACTATTTCTGTTTATTAATACAATAATATTACAAAAATAAAGTTTATTTTATCAAAATTAGTATGATATAAAATTTTGTTTAAATCAAAGTTTCAAATATATAGTATATATCTATTTGTAATGGTATAGTAAAGACCAAAGGGAGATGATAATTTAGTTGCACTTAATTTATGGTTTGTTATGCATATATTTAAAATTAAATAATTATTTATGAAAATAAATCTAAAAATTTATAAATTTAACTGAGGCAATGTCACTAGATTTATTATTGCATGATTTACATTGTAAAACATGTCATTTGATTTTGCCTCTTACTAAGCATGTATAAGGAAAGACAAATTAAAGAGTGATAATTATAAAGTGTGGAAGAAAAAAATATTTTTACATTTGGAGTGTATGAACATCCATTGTGTTATAAGAAAAGACAAATGAATTATTACACCAACCAATATCTTAGATGATCTTGCTCTTTATGAATGTTGAGATCGTTCAAATTGCCTTAGACTGATGTTCATAAAGACTAATATTAATGTTGATGTTCGTAGTTTTGTCGATCAGCATAATGATGTTATCGCATTGCGGATGGTCATATCAGAATAATATGAGACTTCAGATAAGACACTTGCTAGTACTCTCATTATTAAATTTTTATCCTTGAGACTCACTTTAGTTACTGATGTGTGATACGACATCATGCAAATGGGAGACATTACGGCTCAACTAAAGACTTTAGTAGTTGATAAATCAGATTTTTTTCCTTGTACATTATATTTCAAATACTCTTTCACAGTCATATGATCCCTTCAAAATTTCTTACAATATACATAAAGATAAATGGTCAATTAATTCGAATACTCTTTCACGGTCATATGATCCCTTCAAAATTTCTTACAACATACATAAAGATAAATAGTCAATTAATGAATTTATGATCATGTGTGTTTAAGAAGAAGAAAGACTCTATGAAAAGAGGTGATAATGCGTTTATTGTGTCTCATGCCAAAAATAAAGATAGAGAATGGTTAAATACTTATCTAATCTAATAAAATCAAGAAAGAAGTAGAATACTTTTTCTGTATTAGGAAATGACACATAAAAAGATTACACCATATTTAATGTCTTTTTGAAAATGTGTCATAGATGAAAATTCTACTATGTTATGGTACTAGAGATTAAGTCATATCTTCATACAAAGAATTAAAAAATTGACGAGTACTTAGTACTTTAAACTCTGCTGATTTTGATATATGTTTTGATTGCATTAAGAGAAAACAGACCAATGTATCTAAGAAATATGCAAAGAGGAGTTATGAGGTATTAGAAATCATACATTCATATATTTGTAGTTTGGTTACTAACTCAAACTTTCTAAGATACTTTATCACCTTTATTAATAATTACTCACGATATATATATCTCTACTAGTTTTAGAATAAACATGAAACATTAGAAGATTTAAAAATATTGAAGGCAGCAGTAGAGAAACAATGATTTTTTTAAAATTAAGATCATGAGAACTGATAGAGATAGAAAGTATTACGATAAATATATTGAGCATGGACAAATACCGGGTTCATTTGGTAGATTTCTTCATGAGCAAGATATTGTTGCTCACTACACTATGTCCGATTTTTGGATCAGAATTGTGTGACAGAAAGAAAAAATTGAGCATTATTGGACATAGTGAGGAGTATGCATAGTAGCTCAAAACTTCTTGATTTTTTGTGGCCTAATGTAGTCAAGATGACAATATATATTGGATCGAGTTTCGACCAAAGCTGTCCAAAAGTAACCATTTGAGTAATAGAAAGGTTGGAAAGAGAGTATAAGACATATAAGCATTTGAAGATGCCAGTATGAGATTAGGGTTTGTAACCCACAATAAAAGAAACTAAATCCAAAGACTATTAATGATTATTTTATGTTTTTTAGTGAAGTTGTTTCTTTAAAGAGTACGAAATAAGGCTGAGTTTGTAATCCACTATGAAGGCTGAGTTTGTGTCATATTTTGATGTTACTTCACATGATATATGGTTGAAGAGTTTTATTTTAAGACTCAGAATTACGGATTTTATTCATAGGTTGTTGAAGATATATTGTGAAATTCAACTGCAATTCTTATAACAGAAAACAACAAAAGTGATAATCGAAATAAGCATATCCGCATTAATTATTTAGTCATAAGAGAATATGTTAAGGATCCCACAGTTGTCATCGAACATACTAACACTTAATTGATGCCCTATCTTTTAACTAAAGACATGCAACCATTGAAATTTAAGAATCATATACTTAATATAAGACTTAGTTCATTTATGTAATTTTTTGTTATTAGAACGGATAATTATAACTCTTTATATGATATTTCTCATATTTATAAATTGTTATGTACATATTCAGATTGAGAAATATATTAAGATATTAGATCCTGAATAAACATAGAGTTTATTTATTAAGTCTATGAGTAATAAATGATAAATATAATGTATTGTGCTACATATTCCATTATTCTCACATTACTTTAAGAAGATTCGTCGATATGATTCATATATTATTTTTTTTATTAAAGTATGACCAAATAAGAGAATGTTGGTATTTTTTAATTAATTAGGCGCATTGATATTTTTAAATTAATTATTCACATTTGGAATTCAAAACTACCAACTCAATTACGGTCTTGTACATTAAAAGTTTGTAAAATCATCAAATAAATTGTGTATGTTAAGATGACATTTGTTTTGTTCATGAATGAGTATAAAAACACCTATTATTATGTATATCTTCACATTCAGTCTCTTGATAGAATGACCTATAAATAAGAGATGAATTTATTGTTTGAGTGTCATCAATCTATTTCAATATTTTCATAGAGAAATACACCGTCGTTGAGAGATAAAAATGATTAGTAGACGTTTTTAACGAGAAATTGACTATCTCGATTTAATCATCAATTATTGAAGATAATTTGATTATTTTCTTCATATGATATAAATGTTTTTTTTTTGTTATTTAGTTTGCATGTTTTATAGATTAATTATTTTATATTATACGAAAATTGGTCGGCATTCCTGTTTCTTATGGCAGACACCGATGAAATACATGAAAAACTAATCAATTGCATTACCAGATTCAGAGTTGGCTGCATAACTTTTTCAAAAGTTATTTGTCAGCAAATTTATATTAGACAATAAAAATTATACACATTCGAATAATTAATCGAAACTGGGTTGCACCTTATTAACATAAATCAATTTTAATGTTTTGAATAATAACAACAATCAATAAAGGGAAAAGGATAGTGTGGACTTTTCCATGTAGCAAAATTGACATAATTGCCAGCAATTTCCGCAGGCCAGAGCCGCGGCGTGCTATTTCTCCAAACCAAACGCCATCGCCTTTCGTTGCGCGAATTTCTCTCCTCTGAAGGGCTTCTGCTGTATCTTCTGATCAGTCGGTTAAACTCATTTGGGTTTTCCGACTTGGTTTGATAGGAGAGACCCCCATGGAATCCTGTCTGATTAGGGTTCTGCTTCTTTGCTTTCTTCAATGTACTCGGTTTTATTGTATTCATGGCGAGGAATCTAAGACAAATAAATTTCGGGATCGACAAGCAACTGACGATGACCTTCCATACCCTCAGATGTAAGTTCGTCGTTCCCATTAATCATCTCTCTCTCTCCCTCTTCGTCGAGGCGAATCGTTACTTAATTTTTGTTGGTTTGGCCCCCACAATGCTAATGAAATTAAGTGTATCTCGACCACTTAAATTTCTGTTAGATTGGTTCTGGAATAGTTTGCGGAAATGTTTGGAGTTGGTTCGAATTTGATTGAATCTTTTGTTGGTATGTGATAGAGACGAGGATGCTTTGCTAAATACACAGTGTCCCATGAATTTGGAGCTAAGATGGCAAACCGAAGTCAGTTCTAGTATTTATGCTACTCCTTTGGTTGCCGATATCAACAGGTAATAGAGCATCGCACCCATCTTCCAAAATCGAAAGTGTGGGGGAATTTTAATCACAGATGGTCTTTACTCATTCTTTTTTCCGTCAAAGAAATCCTTTTCCTTTATTTTTAAAGTTATACTTTTTTTTTCTCTTTTCCGAAAGTTGATAGATCTTTCGTTCCAAAATTATGGTTAACCATCATTGAGCACCGAGTGGATAAATTATTTCTCTGATGCGTGTAGACTATTGTATCAAGAGACATTACCAGCATTTCAAAATTACTATTTTTTCTCTTTTCCGAATTTGATAGATCTTTCGTTCTGAAATTGTGGTTAACAATCAATGAGTACCAAGGGTTTTAATTGGTTGACAATCGAAATTGTGGTTAACAATCAATGAGCACCAAGGGGTTACCTTTTTTCCTCTTAATTTATGTTGTGCAGTGATGGGAAGCTTGATATTGTTGTTCCATCGTTTGTTCATTATCTTGAAGTCTTTGAAGGTTCCGATGGAGACAAAATGCCAGGTAGGTTAGCTGTTGAAGTTCTTTTGGTGAAGAAGTATTGGATTTCATCTTTTATTTGATTTCATAAATTGGCATATAATTTTCTTGGCATTGCTCGGTTCTTTTAGGTTGGCCTGCATTCCATCAGTCAACTGTCCACGCTAGTCCTCTTCTATATGATATTGACAAGGATGGTATCAAAGAGATAGCTTTGGCAACATATAATGGTGAAGTTTTATTTTTCAGGTACTGACATCCTAAAAGTAAATTTCACATTGGTTTGGGAGTATTATATTTTAGAAAATTATAAAAATTTCACATAACCTTATCTAGGGCATCAGGATATGTAATGACAGATAAACTAGTTGTACCTCGGCTCAAAGTTCGTAAAGATTGGCATGTGAATTTGAGTTCTGATCCTGTAGATCGTTCTCATCCAGATGTGCATGATGAACAACTTATTATGGAAGCTACAATTGTGAAACCAATGCCTCGTAAGCTGTTTTCATTTTTATTATATTGGCCTTTGTCTTTTTGGATATTGCTAAAGAATCTTCCATGTAAGTTTTTTTTGGAGTATGGATCTACCGTCTAGCTTTCTGTTAAATCAAGAAAATCTGTTGTTAATTTACTGTGGTCTGACCTCATCTATGACTTGTATAATTTTTTATAGAAACAAATGGAAATAGGCCTGAGTCAAACAATTCACCAACTACAGAAGGGACTTCAACTGAGCAAAATAATTCAGCTACCATGTCAGGGAAAGAATTAAATATTTCTAGTTCTGAGAGCAAAAGCAAAATGAATGGTGGTGGAATAGATGCAAATATAAATACGCCTGGAAGCAATGAAACTGCAGCTTCTGGCATCTTATTAACTGAAGCGGGCAATTCAAGTAATGAAACGGGTATATCAAGGCACCTTCTGGAAGATACTAAATCAAATGGATTTGAAGAGAGTGGATCTGGATCCTTGAACAAAAATAGTGAGGATCTTGGTGTTTCGACTGTGGAAAATAGTGAAGAGTTGGAAACAGATGCTGATTCTTCTTTTGAACTGTTGCGGGAAAATGAAGAACTGGCTGATGAGTATAGTTATGACTATGATGATTTTGTTAATGAAACAATGTGGGGAGATGAGGAGTGGTTTGAGGAGAAGCATGAGAAGGCGGAGGATTATTTGAATCTGGACTCTCACATCTTGTCCACCCCTGTAAGTTCATACATATAGGTTTATTAATGGTCTGTTAGCACTTGATGCTTGATTTTGAATAAATAATGTACCTTAATGGGTCATGAATGAATTTTTTTATATGGTTAGGTCATAGCAGACATTGACAATGATGGAATACCGGAAATGGTTGTGGCAGTTTCATATTTCTTTGACCACGAGTAAGTTTCTTCCATAAATGCTCTAAATTTTAGTAAATTTTGAGAACTTAATTTCAAAACTTGATGTTATACGTTCTTCTTTAAGGCAGTTTCATGCTCATAAAACTGTCATTGTCAGTTCAATACAAAGTGAGACTCATGATATACACATCAACAATAAGTTCCCCCCAAAGTAAATGTGTAGATTTAAGATTTGGTTGAAATTATGATTTTTTGGGATAATGTGGCCCTCGCTAAGCGTAAAAAGATTTATGCTGTACTCTTTTTCAAGAAGATGAGAAAATATTTGAATGCAAGATACTATGTTGTCACGACTTAGTGTTTTTAGTTGTTCCACATAAATATCTTTCACGGTAATTTTTCCATAAAATAATTGGCTCTCTAAATGTACAGGTACTATCAGAACTCGGAACATAAGAAGGAATTAGGTGATATTGATATAGAAAAATATGTAGCCGGTGGTATTGTTGTTTTTGACCTTGATACAAAGCAAGTTAAATGGACTAAACAGCTAGATATGAGTACGGACAATGCAAAGTTTCGTGCTTATATATATTCTTCACCAACTGTTGTTGATTTGGATGGCGATGGAAATTTGGACATTCTTATTGGAACTGCTTTTGGTTTATTCTATGTCTTTGACCATCATGGTAATTTCTTAGTCTGAATTTGGTTTCATTTAGTTCTACTCTCAGAGGTTTAATATCATTAAACCTTTGAAATGTCATGGGATCTATACTTTTTTTACATTTTATAAACTGTTTTTGTATTCAGGTGAGGTAAGAAAGAAGTTTCCTCTTGAAATGGCTGACATTCATGCAGCGGTTGTTGCTGCTGATATCAACGATGATGGTAAAATTGAGCTTGTGACTGCTGATACACATGGTAATGTTGCCGCATGGACTGCACAAGGTGAAGAAATTTGGGAGAAAAATCTTAAAAGTCTTGTTCCTCAGGTGAATTTTTATTTTAGAATATATTCAGATACACACTCTTTTTTCAAGTAATTAGGGGTAGAATATTGTGTTGTCTGTCTGTGATAAGATCTCTTAAGAGTTTGCTTTTTGCTTTTTCTGAATGTGATCTGTTCCTAACTTCACCATGGTACTCAAATTTCAAATACCTGAAATTTGCAGCAGCTTTTGAAATGCTATATTGAGTTATTGTTTTGCTGATGTTTCTCTATGTTCATATATGATCTGAAAGAGTAAGAAAGTAGCTGATGTTTGTTGAAGTTTATATTTGGTTTAATTGAGTTGGAGAGTACATAACTA
Organism: Begonia fuchsioides; assembly: GCA_003255005.1. Classification (NCBI taxonomy): domain Eukaryota; kingdom Viridiplantae; phylum Streptophyta; class Magnoliopsida; order Cucurbitales; family Begoniaceae; genus Begonia; species Begonia fuchsioides. The sequence goes on from QAOC01024391.1 coordinate 21,286, forward strand.
TGGATATGCTTACCCGTTACCAATATTTGCTAGGGTCCTACTGTGGGTGACGTTGATGGAGATGGTCATACTGATATTGTTATTCCGACAGTATCCGGAAACATTTATGTTCTTAGTGGCAAGGATGGGTCTTTTGTTCGTCCTTATCCGTATAAAACTCATGGAAAAGTGATGAATCAAGTTCTTCTTGTGGATTTGAGTAAGCGTGGTGAAAAAAAGAAAGGGCTAACTCTTGTAACAACTTCTTTCGATGGCTACTTGTACCTAATCGATGGCCCTACAGCATGTGCTGATGTTGTTGATATTGGAGAGACATCGTAAGTTCTATAATTGAAGTTTATTGTTATAATAATGCGAGGTTAATATCTTCTTAGAATATATTCTTAAAATATTTTCTGATTTATTAAGTTATGATTGATCTATTAAAGTGCATTAAATTTATTATGATTAAAATAAATTATTTTTAAATATTATTGTACCAATTATAACTTGATATAATTAGAAGTTAAACTTAGCATTACTTTTATTGTTATACTGTCTTCCCTTTATACATAGATATGTTTACAGAGTTAATGCAAGTGGTTGTTTGTGCCAGATATAGCATGGTATTGGCTGATAATGTTGATGGTGGAGATGATCTTGATCTCATTGTCACAACCATGAATGGCAATGTCTTTTGCTTCTCAACTCCTTCTCCTCACCACCCCCTTAAGGCATGGAGGTCATTTGATCAAGGGAAAAACAATTTTGCAAATCGTTATAATCGCGAAGGTATACATATTTCACCTTCGTCAAGAACATTCCGAGATGAGGAAGGGAAGAGCTTTTGGGTCGAGGTTGAGATTGTTGATAATTATAGATTCCCATCTGGCTATCAATCGCCATATAATGTGACGGTATGCTTCTCACATCCTAAATTATGTTTTGTTTAGATCATTACGACAACCTTTGTTTGAACTATGTAGACAACGTTGTTTGTTCCTGGAAATTACATGGGAGAGAGAAAAATAAAGCAGAGCCAGATATTTGATCGGCCTGGAAAGCAACGGATGAAGCTTCCTACGGTCGGTGTGAGAACTACAGGGACGGTTCTTGTGGAAATGGTAGACAAGAATGGATTATATTTTTCTGATGAATTCTCCCTCACCTTTCATATGCATTACTACAAGTTGTTGAAGTGGATTCTAGTCCTTCCGATGCTGGGGATGTTTGCGGTGCTAGTGATTCTGCGCCCCCAAGAGGCCATGCCACTGCCCTCCTTTTCACGCAACACGGATTTGTGACAAACCCTCTTGACTGGGGATCATATTCTTGGGTTGAAAATGATTGTTGAATGACAGGGCAGACTAGTTATATGCATAGTTAGAGGGTTGGAGCTTGAATTTCTCCCATTTGCTTTGCTTCCACACGGCGCGTGGGCATGAGAAGTGCAATGGTGTTTGTTGCAATGGAGAGCTCAGTAACTTGCTTTTGTGTAACTTGCATAGCAGTAGGATATTTGCATGCAAATTCTGTTTTGGGTTATTTCATGACGAGGACACTCGTCTCAATCACAGAGTCGCTGACATTTACATGCAAATTCTGAATCGTATGATACAGATAATGTGCGCACAAAAATAGAGATGTCCAAATTTTATCGACATTGGAAGGTACGCATGATTTCACTGGTGATAATTCAAATGTACATTGCCAAAAATGCTTCTCCCTTATCATCACACATTGAAGTTTTTGTGATACCAGTTGATCGGAATATCACATATTTAACTGTAAAATCTATTTCTTTAACCCCGATACCTTTTCTATGTGAGGACTCGGATCCTCCGGCTTTGTTATTTTCCTTTTTCGAAAAACCTCCTTTGTTCAAAACTCTCTCACGAGTACGCTTAATCATAACTATGATTTGAATTGGATCGGTTCAAACTTGCTCAAATTGGTTTTGGAATTGACAAGCCGAAGCTGATAAGGCTTGAAAACTTAAAGAAATAAACACATTGGTTCGGTATAGTTAATAAAGTACTTTCAACTTTACGCAGGTTTGGGTTTGGCTCTTTTGGTAAGGGACTCAGTTTTCTTCTGTTCTGGTATTGGCCTCAATTATAGGCTCGATTTGTAGATTTTTTTTTTCAATTATAGTCTCGGTTTTCTTCGCTTTGAATTGGGTTTGCAGTCCTACGTCTTAAAACTGCGAAACAAAAAATCACCCGTCAAAATCATGTGAAATTCGACCAAAAACTAAATTAAACTCGATATAAATTCAAAAATAGTACTAAATTCCATCCAAATATTCAAAATCCTATTCAGATATAACAAAAAATATTTCATATTTTATATTTAATTTTTTTTTAAATATTGTAATTGGACTAGGAAAAATTAGAACTATAATGTATTTTCATTATTTCGTTTCTAATTTATTCTGAAACTGGACCTGACCGTGCCCAACTATAAGCCACATACTCCTTTTTTGGGATTTGACCTGAAAAAACCAAAATCACATTGTATTTCACGATGCTTGTTCCAATTTATCTTGAAATTGAACCATGCGCAACCATAAATCACGGGCTCCTTTATTTTGGGTTTTCTTTGGATGAGATCAAATTCTTCAAATTTCCACTAGTCTAGGAAGAACAAATGCTTCAATAACATCTTTCTTGATACAAAAAAAACTACAGCTCGTATACTTTTATGTCCGTGACCTTTTCAACTATTATTTTTTTCTCAAGTTTGTAACAAAAAAATGATTTATTATGTTTGTAATGTGATCGTAACACCCAAGACATATGCGTTGGCAACACACTATCAATAGACATTGGGTGGCTTCCATATCACATGGCAGGTCTTTAAAATCCACCCCTTAAAGAAGTTACGATGTCCTCGTTGGTATTGTCGGGACGATTTTGATTGAGATAAGATTTTGATACTATTTGTTACATCTTTTGTGTACATGCATACAAATTTATTATTGTGTTTATAGCTCAAAATGTGTTGTACTATGCAAGACGTAAATTATATTTTTAAACAGTATAAATTTTACTATTTTAACCGAATTAAAAATATAAAAGTTTCACTGATATGGACTCGAAGCTTATAATAAATAAAATATTTGGTTGTTCTCGCTTTCACATAACAAGATGTCACAATCGACAATCTTTTTTCTGCCTAGCAAGACATATTCAATAGATTAAACAATAAATTTCATTTGTACAATATACTAAACACCCCTCCCTCAAATTTAAATGTTGGCTACTTTTCTATTGGATTTTAATGTGTCTCACACTCCGAAATACATAGGAGAGGGTCATTTCATTTTTGTATTTAGAACGAACAGATACCAACCTTTCTCCCACAACCTGCATTATTGGAACGACTATCGGATCGGATCTAGGTTGTCTCACAATTGATTTGAAATCTTAACAATTGACGATGTAAGAATTAATAAAACAACATATCCAAGCCAGATTCTAAAATGATGTTTAATTAACATTATTCGCATAGACTATGTAATCCAAGATAGTACTATAGTTTGAAATGTCATCTAGGGTAAGGCAATCCAAAAGCACCACCATCAAGTAATGAAATAAGTTTTTGCATTAAAAATAATAAAGTGCATCCGATAATCTTTACTACAGCTCTTGGGCAGACATTTATTGTTTGAAAGGAAAGACGACTGGGTGAGTCTATTGATTCATTTGAAAAAAATTAACTCCATATTCAATCTATTGTAATCTGAGATGTCTTCAAACTCAAGCCTTATAGCTCAAACTCATTGAAAAATAATGGAGGACCAAGAAAAGTCAAGGACTAAGATAATTTCCAAGAGTTCGCATTCAAGACGATCTCGGGCATTGTTTGGAAAAAAGGGAAAATTAAAAAAAAATGAACTTTGAACTTTAATGAAATAGTTAAACGAACTTTGAACTTTAATGAAACGGCTGATTGTGTGATAGACGAGCTTTGAAATCTGCAGCTTGGGTCCCAGACCGTGAAGATGAGTAGATGTTCATGGGTTTCAACGTTGCTCCCCAATGGGCCCAAGTACAACACTCGGTTACTTCGTCCGAACCCCATCATCAGTCTAGTTTGTTGCCCCGTGGCCTACACAATGACGTCTTTAAATGTAACTCGTGTCATTTATTTTTTTTTTATGTCAATTTTGTATGTTAATGTAATTTTTTTGTCAATTAACTTTTTCTATATAAATTATTTTCTAGTGTCCAAACATCTCATATAAACACGACCAATATAAACAAAAACATATGAACAAATCCACATAAATATGACAATAATAATAACAAAGATCCATAAGAAAACGATAAATAATATAAATATATAAGAAAATGAGAAATAACTACAATGGTAAATCATTCATGTCCACAGATGGAGGTGGTGGATATGTTGGTAGAGGTGGTTGATATGTTGGTGGTGGTGACTATAGGATGTTGTTGTCCTACGAGAAGCCAAAGTAGGTGTCAAAGAATAGTGTCATCCGTAGGTGTCAAAGAATAGTGTCATCCCAGTTAACTGGTTGCAGATGGAGTCTAAGCGGGTGCCCTGCTTCAGTTGCATCTCTCAAACCTCATGGAAGTGATCATATATCTGACGCTGATATGACTTCTGATCTTGCTACTGTAAGATCATATGGTTGATATGCTCATACAACTGTCGCTACTCTGTCACCTGCTATGTATAATAGATCAACATATGCTCTATCAACGACACTACTAATGCATCATGCATCGATGAGGGCTGTCCGGTCATAGGTGGTGGTGAATGCCGCATATACGTATCATGAACATGCATAAGGTCCTCACCTGCAACATCTGTAGCCTTATCATCCAGATCAATAACAGGCTCCAGTGTGTAGGTAGCCCAGTAAGTTGCTGGATCTGGGTAGCGTGAATAGTCTGCTGTGTGAGGGAGGCTGCACACACCACATCCTCTTTTGCTCCATAAGACCTATCCTCTTAATATGATTCTTGTCAAATGAGTCTGCAGTCTTCGGATTTTCGATCAACTCATCCTCAGGAATATCATAGCCAAACATCTGGATAAACTTGTGGATTGATATATCATACGAGAGGTTCTTTGAACCTCTTATTTGTACCTCTCTCAAATGTCTCAATATCAAGTACCTCTAGTTGAACCATCGTCTCGTGTTCAACATGAACATAATGTACATGTCTATGTAACTAATGAGGTCACGATGATCATCACGGGATAAGGTCCTCCAGCTGATGATTTTATGCATGATCTTCACAAGAACGGTCAGGTCCTTCGATTTGTGTTTGCACCAGACCTCAATATCGTCGTCCTCTAATATCGATCGAATACTCTTCTTCTTTGATATTTCAAAGTTCTAGATTTTTTTTCATATATTTTTCTCAAATTTCAAGATTTTTGAATATTGTACCCATTAAAATATTATTGGTGATAGCAAATTTTGATGATTTCAATTTCTTGTTTTAGTAAAGTATAATAAAAATAGACAAGAATATGTATATTATCTAAGACTAAATTTTTCAAAAAGAAATCATATGAAAAGATTTAAATTAATTTTTTGGTCATAAATTTTATCTTATTGCTAACTTTTTTCAAAGATTTCATTTTATAATGCACATAACAATACCTCTTAAATCCATTATTAAATAGAAGCAATGATTTTCCGACAATGATTTAATATATTGTGACCATCGTTTCGAAATCCAACTTGTTCTTGTTCTCATTTTCCACCTCCTACTTAGTGGTGGCAATCGAGCCGGCTTGAGCCTGAGACGGCCGGCTCATCGAGCCTGCCGAGCCAAACGAGCCGAGTCTGTCGAGCCTATTCAAGCTGGCTCTGTTGAATTTTTTTAAAAAAAAATTAGCTTAAACCAGCTTGCGAGCCTCGAGCCTAAACGAGAGAGCCGATCCAAGCCAGTCGAGCCTAAACGAGTCTAGCCAAACGAGTCCAACATAGAAATTTTGTTTTCGTATATTGAAGTTTTATAACTTTTTTCGTATTATGTAATTCTAAATTTTGATGAACAATTTATGACTATTATTTTCTTTAATTCAAATTTTTTTTTTGCATGATAACGTTTGTATGTATCGCCTCCATTATGCCAAAGAAACACGAAAACAGCAGCATCGAATCAATATCTCAAAGAAACTCGAAAACAATAGCATCGAAACATCAGATCAATAGCATTCAACATATATATCATCCAATTTGAAATCAATTCGTAAAAAAGTTAACAATTAATAATCATACATTGTACGAATCAAAATATAAACACCGCAACCATTCATGATGCCAAATAAAAAGTAAAATAGGTTACAAAAAAGTCTTCCAATTGTTCGAAAAGATTACAGAACAACGAACCTACTCCACAAGGAGGATCGTCCGATGGAGGTGGATCAATTATGGGTGAGGCCTCCGGCGAGTTGGTAAAAATTCCAGCCCAGTGTCGATTTTGTGCATCGTCGAACCGGTGATCCAATGTTGAGATGCGGGCATCCATCGTGTGAAGCCGTCAATGGACTCTCTCAAATGAACCACAGAAGCACAAGATGCGTAGTCGGATAATAAATTCCCGAGCATTCTTTGGAGGCTTCAAAAAATGATTGCAAAAATTCGAGAAATAGATTAGTCATATCACAACTACAAATATCCAAAGTAAAACATTGTGTCTTTTGACTAATAAAATCACAAATGACGTTCCAATACGGTCTAACATTTTCTAACATTAGATATGTTGAGTTCCACCGACTTGAAATATCGGTTTTTAGTTTTCTAGGTTTGAGGTTAGCTGCTTTACAAAATTCTCGATACTCTTATTGTCGGGAGTTTGACGAAGAAATAAAAGAAATTGCACTTCTAATTGCATAAATATGCGGTGATACAAATTGCATGTCATCTTTAACAATCAAATTTAAAATATGGCAAACACACCGCATATGAAAAATGGAAGACTGAGTACTATCGAAATGAAAATATTTTTAAAATTGATTAACACAAACATCATTAGCGGAAGCATTATCTAACGTAATACTAAAAATTCTATCTCTTATATTGTATTCTTGTAGAATACCAATAATGTATCGATAAATTGTGATACCACTATGAGGGTATTCACAACTCCGAAAACCTAAAATGCGTTTATTAAGTTGTCAATTCGCATAAATGAAATGTGAAGTCTCAACAATATAGCCGAGTGTATTGAGTGCACTTCACAAATAAGAAGTAATACATATTGACATCGTGAGCGCATGCAAAAATAAAAGACGCAAGTCATTTTTCATTTTCACATGCAATTTTATTATGTCGCATCGCAATGTACTGCTAGGAATTCGCTTAAAACTTGGATTAATGTATTGTTGTATAAATGTTACGGTTACCTCGTGATCAAACATTGCGAGAAGTAACTCTCGTTGTGCCACATATTTTGCAGCACCTTCTCGCATTCTCTCATGCGAATAAACAAAATTTCTGGTACCAAGAGTGTTTAATTGCAATTGCATACGATCTTTCGTATGCAAGTGCTCGTGCTATTTTTTGTGATGTCGATTTATTGTGCTAGTGGTGGATTCATAAGCATAATGCTTGACACAATAATTGCATTGTTCCCTATTTTCTATTTTCGTTCCTACGTTCACTTCTACTATTTCAAAATATTTTCATACTTCCAACGTTTTTGATTTCTTGGATCGAGGGGCAGACGTGGATGCTTGTGCAGATGTGTGTGTCAATCCGACGGAAAATGTCATATTCATAGGTGTAACTTCTTGCACTTCATCGTCGGAAGACGAAAACGTTTCAATTTTTACGTATTTCGGCGGTGAATCCATAATAAACAATGAAGTATTTTAAAAAACATTCTACTTTAATATCGTTCACCGATTTGTTAATTATTGTTAATGGAAGCGTAGAACGATCAATAGCTAGAAAGCTTTTGAGCGCGATAACTTGAAAACAATTTGCACAGAGAGTTTCGGGTAAGAAATTCTCGGCTAACTCCTACAATTTATAGAATTCCCTCATAACAGCTACCTCCGGTCGACCTACAGTATTTCCAAGGTCGACCGGATGTTACCATTGAATATGGAAAATTTACCCTTTACATTATGCCGGTCGACCCTTTATGCAACGTCGGTTGATACTTCGTCGTCTACCGGTCGACTCTCTGCTATCTGCGGTCGACCCACAAAAATTATAATGTCGATTAAGTATCGACCGCTGTTACACTAAGTGTCGACCTCACTCCAGGTATTCTGAGCCTACCGAGCCAGACTCGACTGAGATTGCTGGCTGAGCGAGCTGGTTTGTTCGTTTGACACCTTTAATCTAACTATTGAGCACGTTCTACGAACAAATTTGAGAAGGAAATGATAGAAAGTTGAATGCCGTAGCAAATTCATATATGAAATATCCATATCATCTTTTTATATTTACTTTATTTTATTGACTTATAAACAAATCCCTTTACTTCAGTAATCTTCTTAAAGTGAATGATCAGCAATCTGTATTTAAGTAAGTTTCATCCCAATAGTACAAAAACTAAATTGACCAATAAATTATATTTCATAATGTACCCAATTAGCTAACAAGTTTTTTTGAGAGATATAAATTATTTCCTCTAATTAATAACATCAAATCATTAATTAATAGCATATTTATTAATTGACACTTTATAGTTATACTTTTTTTCAACCAAAAATTTTAATTGTATTGATTAACACGTCAAAGTATAAATATTGTCAACTGATATCTTAAACTTTTAATTTATCAGTTGGTACTTTCAAATTGATACTATTATGAACGAACACCCTATAGTCAAACTTAAGTTATCCTAATTTATTAATATAATTATGAACTTGAAGGTAGTACTTGAAAATACATTCATACTTTGAAGTATAATTTTATAAAAAATAACTCTAACTATAAAGTATTATGTGATAACCCCCGATTATTTTGAAAAGTTAATATTTACAATTTTGTTAATTATAATAAATTAATTAAACATCATATTGCGAATCAAATATACATAAGTATGTTCATCTCGTATGAATGGCAGGTATATAATTCCTTAACATGCGTGAAGAAGATACCCATTTGACATTCCCCGTTTAAGTTTAACCCCTTTTAACCATTAAAATTGTAGGTAGAATTCTCGTTAAAATGCATGCATGTACTTGGGGGTCAAGGAGGCAAACACATTCTTGCCCATATTTGAGTGTTTGGTTAAGCTCTTCCTAACAGTAATTCGGCCAATGATAACTTTCCTTTCTAGTGCAACCCTATGCTAATGGAGTTCCGAATCCCTGTTTGCAAGTTGCATGCAGTACAGGGGCCTATCTTCAGATATTAAAAAAATGGAAACGAGAGGCTTATAAAGCACGACCTTTCCATCCTGTCCTTTCTCTGCTTCCTTTTTTGAGAGGATTGCTCCTCCTTTTTCCATTTCTAGTGCTTTTCTTTACATGGGTTCTTTCTGCTGTCTTCTTTTTCTTTCTCTCTGCTCTGCGAGGGTCTAGATTTTTGGGCTGCGAGATTCTTGATTTTTTTCGTTTATATGTCGTCTGGCGTCTGAAATTTCATCTGGGTTTTGATTGTCTTTCTCGTTTCTGCGTTGTCTGTTTGGTTTGGGATCTTTTAATGGAGTTTTAGGGTTTGTTTTGACGAACCAGATCTCTTATCTTTCTCAATCATTGTCCCAATTCTCCATAGATTCCGGGAATTAAAGCATTTTCAAGGGCGAAAAAACAGTTCAATTCCGATTCTTCTCTGCAATTCTCTCTCTCTGGCCATTAGAAAGGTAGAGAGAGAGAGAAAGAGATTGATGAACCAGGCAATTGGGTTTCTGTCTCCAGCCACCTCGCTTCAAAACTCCATCTGGGTATTTCAGGAAAGCAAGCAAAACCAATGGACGGAGGAGGAAAACAAAATGTTTGAGACAGCCCTAGCTTTGCACGATAAGGACACACCCGATAGGTGGCTGAAGGTGGCCCAAATGATCCCGACCAAGACGGTCGGAGATATTCTGAAACAGTACAGAGAACTGGAAGAAGATGTATGTGACATCGAAGCAGGGCTTTTCCCAATTCCTGGCTATGCCTCTAATTCCTTCACTCTGGACTGCCATGGATTCGACGGATTCACCCATTTTTACAGTCCTTTCAGTAGAAAAGGGTCGGCCACTAGGTCTTCCGAGCAGGAGAGAAAGAAAGGAGTGCCTTGGACCGAAGAAGAGCACAGGTAATTCAATGGCTTCCCTCATTTTCTCTTATTCTTTTGATTGTAATGCTATGATTCTCATTTCATACCCTTACAAGAGAAACAAAACTGTCTGCGATCTACAGAATTTCCCTCTCGAATCTCGTATTTTAAGTTGAGTGGATAGTAAACACTTGTTTGCTCTTCGGAGGGACTGAATTCAAAGGTGCTGAAACGTTGTTATTCGCAGGCAATTCTTGCTAGGACTTAAGAAGTACGGAAAAGGCGATTGGAGGAACATATCGCGTAATTTCGTGACGACGAGAACTCCAACGCAGGTGGCCAGCCATGCCCAGAAGTACTTCCTCAGGCAGATCAACGGGGGAAAGGACAAGCGGAGATCCAGCATCCATGACATCACCACCGTCAATATTCCCGACCACAAATCTCCTCCAACAAACAAAAAAGAGCGTTTCTCCGCCCATCTCGAGCAGAATCACGGCGGTGGTAAGACCGCTAAACGACATTGTGATTGGAAATCGGCAACTCAGGACAACACTTCCATGGTTTTCAGTCCATATTCGGCGCAGCATTATGGGATTTCTTCGTACGAAGCTAAGCTGCAGGATCAAAGCATGGTTAGAGCCAATGCGGTTGGGGCTCAATTTGGATCTTACTATTTCCACGGATCAGATGTCATCTAACCACTGAACAACTTTGTCATCGGTGGTGGATTGCTTTCTCCCATGAGAGTTTGAGCTTCTGAAGACATCAGGAGGTTTGCTAGTCTGGGTTGTGCTTCCGATTTTCCAAACTCTTGGTCACTGAATCTGGTTGACATTAACGAATCAAGGTCCGTTACTTAGTTTTGAACAGTTTGTACAAGCTTCTATGGGAAATCTACTGCTCCCCACACTGGCTGCGTTGCTTGCAAACGTGGGAATCATGGGCAGAAATGGACGATCATTGTGAGGCCAGACACGTCAATTAAAAGTAATCATCTTTTTCAGAGCTACGGTCCAAAGCCTGATTTGGGCATGTGCTCTAATATTCTGACTCTTTCTTGGCAGCCATTTGTGGATGTCCATGCTTCATGCCTCTTCTGGCGTTCTGCGTTCGATTAGACATTTGATTTATCTAAAAAAAACATTTAGGAAACCCATGCCATCGGCGGGTTGGAGAAACAGATATTTAAAACGAGGCAGACAGTAGATCCATTCATCTTTTTCTTTAAATATATTATTTCATCTGTTTTTCTCTTGATTTGCACCTAACCAGAGGCGTTTCACCTCATATTCTCCGGGGGCAATAGAGAGAGAGAGCTAGAGAGAGAAGAAGAGCCAGAGAGATGTGCCGATTTTCGTGGTTTAAAAATTTGTAGGCATCTCTAATCTACCTTCTATCTTAGCTCAACCCAAGGGAAGATGCATTCATAAATCCATCATCGAGTTTGACTAAATTGATCCACTACTTACTTGCCCTTTCTCCAAGGATGAACGAAGTAATACGCCACATAGACCGAGTTTTTGTTGAACCAAAACATCATCTACTTCCCGCAAAAGCAGAATCAAATTGGTTCACTTGTTTAAAAGGTTAACTCAAAGTGACTTAGAACATGTAAGCTATTTTCACCAAATATTTTGACTGACTTTTTCTAACCATCAACTCAAACTTTTTGATTTATTATACAGCTCTCAAAATTAAATTGTTTAATCAATAATTTGTTGTCATTTATATCTAATCATCCATCTTCAACCATAATCTCTCTTGCTTGCTTGTTTGTCACGTCTCTCAATGAATTCAAGTCTATTCTTTTACTTTTTTATTTAAATTTTCAAGTTTTAACTTGATTTTCAAGTATGATGTGATTCGGGATAGGTGAAAAGTCAACCACAAAAGTCCAAACATTAACAATAAATTAGAGGGTTAGTGAAAAGAAAAAAGTATATGAAGCCTTCCATAATTCAAATCTAACCGGAACATTATTGGGCTAATTAAGCAATTTTTTGATATTATTAAAAATATGTTCTGCACAAGAATCACAGCTGACTTCAAGATCTTTTCCGAAGATGCTAGATTGTAAAATTCAGACATTATTTATTGCTAGGGATGAACATGAGTTGGTTTGGGTTGAGTTTTTAACCGACAAGCACCGACTCATATGGGCTTTTGTCCCAACTCGAAATCAGAGACCAACCCAAAACTTGCATACTCTAAGCCAATAGATGATACATGTTCTATAAGAAAATATCCATTAAAATAAAAACATACATCAACATTAAAATTGTCCATCATGTCTTTCTCTTCTAGTCTTTTCTGCACAATCAAACAATATAAATTTTTTATTTGTATCCATCGTATAAAAGCTAGGTGATATTTGATAAGTAAATTGAATATATTTTTGAAAAAAAAATTACGTTCATTGAAATCCAAAATGCTTGAACTTTTGGAATTATAATTGAAATTCAAAATTGATGTTTTAACGAGACGAATCAAACAAAACTTAAAAACCACAATGAATCAAGTGAAAATAGGCAGGTCTGGAAGGGGTATGTAAAAATTGTGGTCTTTCAACAAAAAAATGAATCAAGTTAAGGTGGTGGATCTATGTAAACATGAAGTCAGCGAACACGTTTATATTCAGAGCTTTTCATAAATTACTCAACCACAACTTGCAGATCCAAACTTCCAAAAGGTAACAAATAAATGAACGAATGAATTAGAGAAATTAGATACACAGAGAATTTCGCACAGAGAGAATGACACTAAGCAGACAAGGAAATTATAAAAGCAACCAGAAATTACCGGAAGTTGAATTGCAGGTGTTGCCCCGCTCCAGACCTCGTGAAATTCTCATTACGGCAGCAAATGACCCTTGTCTCAGAGAATCGATAAGAGGGAGTAATCTGAACGAACAAGAGGAGACAGGAGAAGCGCTGACTTGATACTGTCAGCACCGTCGCGGAGAAGCACTAGCAGGAGGAGACAGGAGAAAAAGAAGTCGATTCAACGGACAGGATGACTGGCGGAAAACAAGGACTGCGGTAACGGCAAAACACAGTAACCCTACCAAAAAAATCAGTAGAAATAGAATGTGTTTTTTGGGTCGGGTTTAAAAATAGATTGGTTAAAACCCAAAAAAGGCTGAGTTTTGGATTGATACCACGAATCGAACTTGAGTTTTTTTTAAAAAAATTTGGACTCCTCAAACGTTCGAATAAGGGCAAGTCGTCCTTAACGGACGCAGTGATCTTCCTTCAAACGTCTAATACAGACGCACTAACTCTCATTTGGACATTCAATATTGACACACTGACCCTTATTCGAATGTCCAAGGAGCTCAAAAAAGGTTTTTTAGCCTATTTTTGCTTATTTTTTATAGAGTGATCAGATTTTTTTAATTGATGGAACTTTTATAAAAAAAATCAAGTGATATTTTTGACATTATGACATACATAACTCAATTTACATTATAACTTAATTTATAATACATTTACAATTTTTAATCCACCTTCGGCAAGGTTTTGGATTTTAGGTGGGTTATGGAATTGAAGCTGGAGGTTTAGTTTGGGATCCTTGTATGACAAGGTTCAATCTCACGAACATTTCTCATCGACATCAAATTATCATGTGTCTGAAGTGAATGTTCTCCTGAGACATGATTTCTTATTATGTTCACTCCAATCACATGTCACACAATGCACCGTTCTGGTTCTTCGGCTCATGGAGGTGCTACTACCTTGGGGCTTGATGTACCTTCCTTGCGGGTTGGCGCACCGTGGTCGAAAGAATGCGGTACGCAGGGCTCAGATTTGGGTTGCGTACGACAAACAGGAATATGGTACGTGCAAATTGTAGAGTTGGGTTGCGGAAGCGATTTGTGATGGGAATAATGGTGAATGATCGAATGAAAGTGGAGATGGCTCGGTGAAATAATGGAATGGCTCGGGCAATGGAAAAAGAAGTGAAATCGGGCAATGGCCCACTTCGTGGCCTGCTCCAAAACAGCCGAGGCCCCGATGATAGCCGATCTATTTTTCAAGGAGGTAGTCCGGCTACACGGACTACCACATTCAATCGTGTCCGACCAAGACTCGAAGTTTCTCAGCAAATTTTGGAGAACTTTGTGGGCTCAACTAGGAACGAAATTAATATTTAGTACGACATTCCACCCTCAAACCGACGTTCAAACCGAGGTAGTCAACCGAACACTTGGAGCGTTATTGCGGAGTGTAGTGGATCACAAAATCACGGCATGAGACACTAAGCTTTCATTCATTGAATTTGCCTACAACCGATGCCGACATAACACAACGGGAATGACACCTTTTGAAGCGGCATATGGGTTTAATCTGAGGACACCAACAGATTTACTACCTCTCTCGAACCAAGAGCTTGCTAACCCGGACGGCCATGACAAGGCCGAAATGGTACGAAATTTGCACGAGAAAATCAAGAAAACCATAGAGAAGAAAAGCAAGAAATATGCCACGGCAGCAAACCGAGGAAGGAAGGAGAAAATTTTTCAAGTGTGAGACCTTGTTTGGTTGAAGCTTCGGTACATTAAACATAAACATGCAAAATTGCTGCTAAAGGCCGAGGGACCATTCCAGGTGGTCGAGAGAATAAATCCAAACGCATACAAACTCGAACTTCCGGGCGAATATGGCGTATCAACCACAGTAAATGTCCAAGACTTGTCACCTTATCTAGATGAGTATGATGAAGAAGATGGTGACGAGGAAAGGGAAGATTTGGGGACAAATCCTCAAATACCCCGGGAGGATGATGTGCTACCGGAGGACACATCCGATCAAGCCCCGATGAGCATGGAGAATTTCACTAACTTAGTTGCTCATTTTTCAGGGAACTTGGCCTCGGGAACACCCACCGAGGCTGATCGTGAGAAGCCGAAGGTGGTGCTCAATTGGCGTCCGGATGCTCCCATCCATGACGCGTCCAACACACCCGGCCAAGACACGCCCGGACCTCCCAACTACGACATACCTGGCACCCGCCCCCGCGACCACGACCCGACGACCCGCCAAGAATTGATCGTCAGCCTTGCCGAAATCCTCTAGGATTTCGGACCAATTGAATAAGTAACCATCATTCGGTCACATTTACTTTTGGTTTATTTTTATCAGCAAATAACTTTGGAGAAGGAAGAAAACTGCCCAAAAGAAGAAGACGCACGAAGAAACGCCGCGGTCACACCATGGTCAAGCTACGGTCAAGCCACGGTCCACCTTCGGTCAACCAGGAGACCTTGACCAAATTCCATCGGATATTTTGCTTAAATCTTTAAGTAATCCGAGTATTTAGTCAAGGAAAAGACAAGGCTCGAGATGGACACGCGATGATTTATTGGTGTTCGAGACATAGACACCCGGAATGCGCACTACAAGACATCAACGGACCAACGAGGCTTTGCAGCAGAAATACCCGTGCCTTTATGCATTTTCGGACAGCCTAGGAGTATCCGAAGTCACAAATTCGAAATGGCACGGACATATCCCGTGATGTCCGGAGAGAAGATCAGTCGGCTGCATTTTGAAAACGCTCGCGCACGCCACATGGAGCCATCGGCGGATCACCAGGGATTTTCATTCAAAAAGAGACCAGGTTCAAGCTGCCTAAATCAAGGGAAGAGCGTCTCACAACCTCATTTCAAAATGGCCCGCGCGGATCCCTTGATTTCCGAGATAGGGTCAACGTCGGGTCATCATTTTGAATCAACCGCGCACACCTCCGAGCCATTGGCAGCAAACGGAAAGATCCACGTCCAGGTACAGCCTTAATCTCTTCATTCATTCAGGCTAGGTTCATCCGAGAGCCTCAATTCAAATTGGCCCGCGCGGATCCCGTGATGTTCGAGATAAGGTCAACCCTGGTCAGCTACGCGCTCACATCCTCGGTCAGCTGAAAGTCTTCCACGGTCCACCTTGGTCTTCGTTCAAATTCGGCCGCACATATCATTCTGGTTCAGATTTCCAGCAGTAGAGAAGGTCATCTGGACCCTTCATTTCAAAAAGGCACGCGTCAAATCCTGTGATGCCCGAAGCTCAACCAGCCGCGCGCGTACCCATCGGTCAACCAAAGGTCTTCCTCGGTCAACCACAGTCTCCATTTGAATTAGGCCGAGCATATCCATAATGGTTCGAATCTCCAGCTGAAGAGAAAAGCATCAGGACCCTCCTTTTTAAATTGGCACACATCAAATTCATTGATGCCCGAAGCCTCGTCAAACCTTGGTTCACAACGGTCATTTTTCAAATTCAGCCGAGCATATCTTCATTGGTTCGAACCATCAGCTGAAGGGGAGCGTGTTGGTCTAATTTAGGTCCAAGAATATCTCCTCACGAGCGATCCAAGACGTTCGTCCCATCCAAGGGCTAGTTTAATTCTTTTTCATCTTATTTTTCGTTTTTACTTTTTAAGTTATTTAAGTGTATCGGCCTTCATGAAAGAGAAGAGAGAAATTGAATAAAGTTTGTGCTTAGCACCTTCTTCCTAACCGTTGAAGCTCTTTCCGACGTACCCTTCTCCGAGTGCGGGTAAGGTCTACTAAATCGAACACTTAGATTGCTCAAATGTTCAAATTGTCCAGCCATTTTAAAAACCATACACTCTTCATAGAGTCCGACCACCCCACCGAGCTTTCACCTTTTTCCTTTACTTACACATTTTTCCATCTTTCGGTCACCCGAGCCATCCCTCATTTCCTTCGAGCCATTTCCATAAATTCCCCTCCGATCACCTACATTTCCCTCCCATTACACTTCCGCGACCCAAATTCCCACTTCGCCCGAGCTCGATTTTCCCGCGCGCTACACTCACCCTCACCCGAGCCCCGTGAGCGCGCATACTGCGACCCACGGTGCGCCGACCACCGCGGACGGCAAATCAGGGATCCGCGAGGATATTTTGCAAGGTTGTTGCTAGAAGATCCTCTGATGATTCTGGAAGTTAGAGCACAGATCCTTTGGATCAAAATCCCTTGTGACTCGCTGGTGGTTCCATGAACGGTCTTGTGTGCGCGCCCGGTGGATCTTCTTCGGACATCTTGAGATTTGTCTGTGTCAAATTCGAACATTGTCCTTTCCTTGACCAAATAACCAGATTACTTAAAGATTTAAGTCAATTGGCCGATGAGATTTGGTCAAGGTCTCTTAGTTGACCGAAGGTGGGCCGTTGCTTGACCGTGGGTCGGTCAAAGGTCGGCCATGGCTGTCCTTTGTGGGCCTTCGCCTATGAGATGTGTATTCCTCTTCTTTGGGCTGCTTTTTCTTCCTTCTATATGGTTATTTGCTGGCTAAAATAAAGAAACTTAAATGTGACCGAAACTAGGCCCATGGTTGAGCACTCGATCCATGAGACTTGGACCGTGGGTTCTCCCATGTCGGTCACTTATTCCCTTGGGCCGAAGCCCTAGAGGACTTCGGCAAGGCCGACGACCGAGTGTTCGCGGGTCGTCGGGTCGTGGTCATGAGGTTGGGCGTCGGGCGTGTCGTGGTCCGGAGCCCCGGGCGTGTCACGGCCGGGAGCCTCGGCTGCGCCCACCAAGCAAAGTTCTTGACCTCTCCCGATTTTCCTCAGACATTGTTTCTGAGGTTAAGCTTCTTGCAAAATGAGCACACAAATTATTGAAATTAGGCGTGCTCATCGGGGCTAGTTCCATGATGTGCTCTCGTTGCACATCAGGGCTCATCAACATCTTTGGTCCTTTTCTTCTTAGGTCGATTAGGTCTGCGTCTAATTGTTGGAGACATTAATGTACCAAATCGTGCAGAATTGCATGTCTGGTTCAACAATCGATGAAATACAGTATGAATACATACTTAGGTACCTATCCCAATGACAAAATCGATGAACGTAGTTATTGATTGATGTTCTCATTTCCTATATAGAGGAGAAAACATGTACACATGAGATCTTTGTAGAAGTTGCAGGCCGCATTGCCTATATTAACGATGTATTGCCTCGTCTTGCTGCTTAACTCATACATGACATTTTTTTGAAAAAACAACATTTCACTTCCTTGCCTCCCGGGTATAGCAAATCTGTCTTTCGAAGCATCTTCTCGTGTCCTTTCACTATACGAATAGAGATGAATTTTTGTATTATATCTAGCATTGTGATGATATGTTCGTCTCAAGCTAGAAGAATAACGTGGTTGAATGAGTCGCTAAGATTATTCAAACTCATATCACATGTTGTGATCGACGATAATGCATGTGCTGCCCAAGTTTTGTTAGGGATGCCCATAAATATTTAGCGACTAACAGATTATGTGGTGCAGCCTTGTCATGTGTCTTTCGAACCCGGCTTCGGTTGAGACATCTGTAGCACTTACAAAAAAATCTCTATATATTTCTCTACGAAAGCTTTTTTTAAATTGATGTATAAATATCTAAGACAAAATCTATGAT
This sequence comes from Begonia fuchsioides, assembly GCA_003255005.1. Classification (NCBI taxonomy): domain Eukaryota; kingdom Viridiplantae; phylum Streptophyta; class Magnoliopsida; order Cucurbitales; family Begoniaceae; genus Begonia; species Begonia fuchsioides. Next base: position 39,907 of record QAOC01024391.1, read on the forward strand.
GAGCATCACTAAACTTCTCATAAATTAATTCACAAGTCCTTTATGTTTGTCTGATATTATATTTCCCCCAAACTCATTCGGACTATTGAGGTCTTGTCTTAGTTAATGGAGAAACTAAATTCATGAATCTCCGCACTCCGACTCCACTACTGCATGTGCATAAATAGAGTCCATCGTCGGAGTCAATACCGACTATCATCAGAAGATGATCTGAACACGTACCCTTGAGATGCCAATCATCTAGACATATACTTGGTCTAGTAAATTCAACGATTTCTCTCATGCATACGAACATGCACACATATATTCTTTCGAACTCCGAAACGACATCTTCACCTGTGCCGTACAACAATTCAGCTTGGATGTCGACTCTGCTTTCAGGGTTGGATCGCAATAGCTCGTCCTCATATTGCCGAAGAAATTGAAATTATTTGTCCCCATATATTTGTTATAATGTAAATTAAGTTGTGTATGTCATAATGTCAAAATTATCACTTGATTTTTTTATAAAGTACAATCAATTAAAAAATTCTGATCACTTTATGAAAAATAAGCAAAAATGTGTGGATAAAACCTTGTTTCGACTCTTCGAACGTCCGAAAGAGGGTTAATGGGTCTATATTGGACGTTTGAATAATGATGAGTGCGTCTGCATCAGACGTTTGAAGGAGGATCACTACGTCCGATATAGATGGACCACCTTCCTTCGCACGTCCGAGGAGCCCCAAAAATATTTTTTTAAAAGTTCAATCTTGATTTGGGCTATTAACCTAAAAATCGAGCATTTTTTGAGTTTTAACCCAAAATAGAAACCCAATATAAAACTCAATTAAAAATTAAAAACCCAAATTAATTAAAAAAAACTCAAAGTTTTTATCTCAAGCTCGACATATGCGGAATTGGCTAGGACAGTGGATCGGTCTTGGGTTGCTCATCCTTATTTACCGCTTTGAAATATGCAAAATTATTCAAATAGAAATGCATTAAAAAATTCAATATGAGCCAAAAACTAAATCCAAATTTTTTTATTGCTTTTATATATATATTTTTTGATATTTTATCTTTTCAAATTATTGTTTTTCTCTTTACTTTAAGTTTACGAAGACTTTAGCTTGTTTTCAAAAGAATATTTATTTCCTAATTCTTACATAAAATTTGTAGTTTATTCAAGGGCATTGAATTTATTGAATTGAGAGATGCAACTTTTATGATAAATTACCTGTGTTTTGAGAAAATTTTCACTTGAATTTGAAGAATATCTTTTCAAATTAAAACTTGAGATTTTGAATTGGTAGCTTTGGTTCTAACCAACGGATTTATTTTAGGTCAAGCTTCTTATTAGATAGTTTTGGTTATAGCCGACAAATTTTACGTAGGTCAAGCTCCTAATTTGATAACTTAGGTTCTATCGTCAAAGTTCAATTATTGTCGAGTTCGTAACACTTTATTCGAATGAGTTTGTGAGTTTCTGATTCATGTCGTTGAAGAGTTTTGTGTTGGACAAACTCCTGGTTTTAAAGAATGTAAATATAGAAGAGCTTTTAAGCTATAATTTCGGGTTAAAAAGATTTAGTTTTGAGAGTGATATGCAAAAAATTGAAAAGTTTGAAATGTTAATTGTCCAAAATCTCGATTAAGGCGTTTGACAAAAATATCCTAAAAATCTCAAAGGCATCAAATGAAGTTAACACTTGAATAGAAAACCTTCCTAAACCAACAAATTTGCTCTAAAATTAGATTGAAGGACTATTTTGAGCTTTAACCCATTGGATGGGAGGATAGCCAAGTGGTGCAGATTAGTGTTGTAAAGATCCAAATAAAACACTTAATTAACTAAAAAATAAAAATCAATAAAAAATTCCTATCTAGTTGTTTTTCATAGAGGGTTACCCCTAATCCGCCGCACATCTTCAACGACTCTTCCTTCCTCATCAAACACGATCATAGGCCAGATATTTAGAAAGAGAAGTGCGAGAATCGCTCCAACTCTATCCCAAGTCTACTCTATAAGGGCACATTTCTCATTCAAGAAAATATGGTTCTAGGTTATGAGGAATTCTCATGTTTGATGGAGATTATTCATATCAAGTGTTCTTCGTTCTGCTACGAGTATCTTTCGTGGTGAGACAAAAAAAATGGTATAGAGCACAAATTTCGAACTTGAAAAAAATGTCGAAATTAGAGATATCTAGTTAAATATTAGGTGTTGTAAATTTACAACATCCAATGAGATTTTAAACAACAATCAAACAACAAAATGTTGATCCGGTCATTCGGTTAAGGGAAGTACTACAAAATAGTCCATATCTTGAAACAAGTCGCATGAAGTATTTCAGGCAACTCGAACGCCTAAAACTACATATGTTTGCTGGTGGTGCTAACCCTCAAGATGTGGGAAATAAGTTCAGTATGATGCATAAAAACACGATCGCTATTAAGTCCCAACTGAATATATGGACAAATTTGCGACCTTTGGTGTTAAAAAAGTGGTTGAATTGTGGTGGAAATCCTTTGAACCGGAATACCCACTAGAGATGATGACATGAAAACATGTAAAAGTTTATTTAAAGATAATTATTACCATAGCCTAAATATGATCATGACATATCACAACTTAGAGTAGAATGACCTAACAATCTTGGAGTATTATGCAAAGTTCAAGGATCTATCTCAGTATATTAAAGGATTGGATCCAAACGATAAAATCATAAAATTTAGAATGAGCTTGAGGCCGAAGCAGATTTAGTTGAATAATTAGCTAAATAGAAGGTCAAAGAAAACAAAGAAAGTACTATTGAGAAGTTTACCAAGTAGGATCAAAAGAGAAGTTAGTATAGCGGCGACTCAACTCAAGGTGGTCGCTTTAGTAACACCCCTTACATAGGATGAACATCCAATTAGTGTGTGAATCATTAACGTAGGCAACTCTGCCATATTAGGAGAAACTACCCAATTTTTTTTTTATTATATATACGAATTCTTTGACATAAATTGATTTTAAAAGGATCTACTAGAATATTCAATTTTATATAAAAAAAATATTCTTTACTAGGTTGAGTTTTTAAAATTTTCGATCTATTTTATCACATGTATACTCCATTCATATATAAATTGAAGACGGCAAAAATAGACAATGTCCGACCATTCAAAATCCTCTATAAGTAGATTCGTCTCCATTACAAAATGTTCTTGTGGAAATCGTTAGTCAGGTGCCAACAATTATCTCGTGATGAAGACTTAAAAGTCAAATTACTATCGAATATTGTGAGTATTTGAAGTGTTGGTTGCACTATTAAATTAGAATATGCACATCTATTATCATCGATTTGTTTTGGTCCAATTGTTGGGCTTCTCTCCTACACATATCAATACTAGTACCAGGCAACTTAGTGTAGACCCTCAAAGATCTTATGGAAATCAATCATTTTATGCTTCGAATTCTTCCCATTTTGTTCATGGTGCAAATTCATTCAAATGTCATTGAAGAAGAATAGGAAAAACCGACTAGCCAACTTTATCTAGTTGCATGGAGAGAGACTGCCAATCAAACCCATGAATATGGAATCTTAAACGCTACCCTTTCTTTCCTTAAGACTAAAGTGCATGTACTATTTGTAATATTTGTAGCGGAGAAGTTCTGTTCATCTTGCTTTACTCACGAAGAAAATGGTCAAATCCCGCTCATCAGGCTATTTGGTAGAGAAAAAGGGGGAGAGGGGAAGAGTTTCACCAAAATTGAGGGATTAGGGGAAGATGGATGAGAAAGAAGAGGGAGGAGGTTTTGGGTTATTTGGGCCCATGACTTTCACTCGGGCAAAACAAAAGCAGCGACAAGATTGGAGGACTTACAGGCCCAAGGCCCACGATGGATTTTCACTTTGGCCCAGGCCCACTAGCCATCGTATTCGCAAATCACTAAGCTGCAATCATTAGTTGGTTGTTAGTTGCCCTCGGAAGTAAGAGTCCTATTTGGAGACCCCGTCGCGGAGATTTGATTGAAAGGAAAGAAGAGAGGAGTCTGGGAAAAGGGTACACGCAAGCACTGGACATGAAGGTGGTGAGATGGAAATCATGTTCTTTGCCCATGTCCCAAATTCCACATGCATTGTACGGGGCTGTCTTCTGTTCATCATCTGTCTTTTTCAACTCTCGATTCTTCTTCTTTTTTTCTTCTTATAAAGAAAGTATTAGATATTTATACTATGTATAATGTTATATTCATTAACCTAATAAATATAATAAATACTATATTTTAATTATATTAAATTAAATGCATTCCAACTAAATCATTCGTAACTTAATAAATCAACATATATAATATAAATGTGAGATAAAGATAAGACTTAACATTATCCTTTTAAAATTATCACTGAACAATAAACAAATGCATGCTAGAAAGAAGAAGATTAATTGTCAAATAAGGAGGATGATAGAGGTAGATACGAAGAATGAGTGGAAGTGAGTAGACGCGAAGATGAAAAAAATAAAGCTAGGGCACGTAGTTGGGCACACCAATGATCGAAAGCGGATACAATTTTGAAGTGGAATGCTACGTTGGCGGATTTATATTGGTGGTGAAGATGATTCGTGATCCCAATCTTAGCTTTTTGGTCATGGAATGTGTACTCCATTGATTTTTCTCCTGTCTTTTTTAGTGCCACTCGTAGAATCTTAGCATTTAACGACACAATTGTGTGCGCGCGCCAAAAAAGTAATATTGTAACATACCTAACAAGATTCGGACAAATATGTTTAAATTGGTCAAATAAATTTTAAGATGGTTGACTTTCAACATTTAACAAAGTAAGAGACAAATGATATCGAATATCAAGGTTTAATTCTATGAATTCGTTTATACTCGACACAAACATCGTTTTCTCGGAAAAGATGACAAAAGGATGACGGTAAAATGGGAAACAAGTTCTCGCACATCGGAAATCAACCGCACGAGGAGAGTTGTGGCGTGTTTCTGAAAAATAAGCTTGGAATTGTGTAGTATGGAGAATGCATGGTATTTGGATAATTTCTGCTCATGAGGGTATACAAAAAGTGACGTTACAAATGGAGTGGTTCTGGTCCATAAATCTACCCTAAATTATTAGTGCCAAGGGTCCCAAAAGAGTTGGATTTTTCTTTATTGTTCTTCCTTTGGGATTCATGCACTGAAGACACCTAAGCATCAACATTTTCAATGTCAGAGCCAAATGACCAACCCTAGTGGCTGCTCCCAACTTGTTCAAAGCATGCCACAATCTAATGAGAATGATTTAGATGCATGTTTTCTTTCGCAGTCTAGGTTTATTGTTTGATGTATATTATGCTACAAATTGATTGAATTATCAAGTTACTACTAGTTAAGTAATTATTTAATCACATCCTTGTTTTCAACTTCGTTCTTCACATCCTTAGTTTGATTATAGAACCCTAGATTCAGTTTAGTCATTTATATGTTTATTCATATATGTTGTATATTCAGAAGGTGATAGAAATTCCTTTAGCGAATGATGACCAAAGTTTCACGCTTAATATTCATTCAACAAATTTTTGAATATCTAAAGTTTCACTATTACAACTTGATATGATCATTACATCTACACTGTAACATCTTCCGTTTATTCCAGTACAATATTTTTTGTTTGTGTCGAAATCACCCTCATAGATTTATTTTTAGGTTTACAGTCCAAAACATGTTATACTGAATAGGAAGATACTACTGATTCATAACACAAATATCATTTTCTCAAACGATGTAAGATTGCATACCCTCACACTCTCCATCAGGATAAGTCGTCACATATACTGATCATATATTATAATTTATAGAGCTAGGATTAAAATTATTTAATCTATTAATCTTCATCATGGAGTATTATTAGATTTTATTCAATAATTATTCTTAACATTTTATAAATTGCTGTTAATTATTAAAAAAAAAACTACTTATTATGTACTACTTATTGAACTTGTTTGTCAAGTACAAGATGTATACAACGTTCCATGTAAAAAACTTTATTCACTAAAATAAATTAATATAAAGTTTGAATAGATAATAACAAATCAAAAGTATACTTGTATGACCATTATCAAAATGATATTAAAGTGTTCTTTATCTAAGTGAAAATATAAGAACAATGCAAGGTAAATGTTTGTTACATTTGCATCTGGTTGTTAGACGCATGACATTCGATTTTGAGAACACGAATTCACTCTTTGCAAACATAAACATCATATAATAGCGAGAGATCATCGAGTGACTACGAGATTGCAATCAGTCAAACAAGTCATCAAGAATTTGGGGTGAAAATCATTTCCGTCCGAAATGAGTAATCAGTGCGGTTCGATTTTGGTTTCATTTGAGCAAAAAAACGAGTTGCACCGAAGTTAACATTAGCATGTAAAATAATAAAATTGAATACCTAAAAGTTTAAGATTGTAAAACAATATAATACTAAAAGTAAGTCTAAGAAAAAATTCATAATTGAATACTTAAAAAAGTCCAAAACTATGGTATAACACCAAAATCGAGAGTAAACTTGACAAACCTATTTTCAAATTATTTATTAGGCAAATGCCTTCAATAGTGAATATAATACAAGAAGAATCAATACCAAACCGATTCAAATATCAAACAATTACGGATTCAAAAGCGAAAGTTGAATAGCGTAACCCAAAAACCGATATTGCACCGAACCGAAAAACTAAAGTTCTAGTCAGTTCAATTTTGGTTTTTAAAATATAACACCAAGTTGATTTTGGTTAAACTTAAGACCACGCCGAACCCAAACCGATTCCTCCCTCGTTCAGAAACAATGAATGCACTAAGCATACATAGACTAACATGCCATGTAAAACGTCTTCAAGCTGGATGGTTGATTATTCCAAGAACAAACAGGAGAGGCAGCTGAATGAGCTGTGCCAAAGCCTCGAGAAAGCATTGGTAAAAGCAGAAATTAAGCACGTTTGAAATTAGGGTTTTTGAGTATGGGTCAAGAAACGGAGGCTCGTTGCTTTCATTCACATGCTTAGTAGGAAAACGAGTATGTGATGCCGATTTGGTAGGAGGAAAATAAATGATAAATCAACTTCCCGATGTCAAATACAATATCCAGTCTTGTTTTCTCAGAATTTTATCGTTTTTAGGCCCTCTTAACAAGCAACAAAAAATGTCATTTCACAGGTCCACCCAATCATATTTTTTGGGATTTTTTGTCGTCTTACTTTCGATGAAAATACAGAGAACGTGCAATGCACATGATAGTAGTGCAGTGACTTAGACGCCTTCTTGTAAGAGAAACAAAACTAGTGCAGAGCCCGTGACTTCACCTCAGTGATCGAGGAAATGTTAAATCTGATAATAAGTATCGAGGGTTCAAATCATGTACTATCCTAATATAAGAGTTATTATCCCTAATGTTAGGGTAGATCCTTGGAGCATCAGAAAGAATGTCTTTTATCTTTAAACTGCTGAATCATCGTAACTTATTCTTTCACAATCTGTTACATTGGAGTATGAAAGTTCTGAAGGTAAAAATTTTTGTCATTTGATAACAAAACTAGTGCAGAATTTATTCAAACATCTCACGCGAATTAAGAAATTTGAGTTAGGGATATCATGATTATTCAATGAAGAATCTAGGTTGAAGACATTTGACTTTCCCAAGGACAATAGGCACCTTATCCACGTGTCTTTTCGACGTGGACGGCTTCAGAATCCCTTGCATCTTCACCAAAACCACACAGTATTTTTCTGTCTATTCTGTTAATTGTTAAAGTTATTTGATTTTTTATTATTTTTATCGCTCTCAACTCTTTTGTTCTTATTATCTGAAACGAGGGGGGCCACTCAAAACATGTTACACAAGGAAGAAATAGAAAGAAAGACGACAGAGATACACGAGAGGGGGAAACAAGATGAAGAAGCACGTGGATAGCGGAAATAGAAAGAAAAGACACATTTGCATAAACGATCGTGGCCTTTCATTTACTGCTTTGCACATTCTCTAAAAACTACCAAATTTTAGACTCGTTGTGGAGCGAAAGAGAGAGCCCTAATGATAGCTTGCACTCTCCGGAAGCACCGAGTAGGGCAGAGATTACGAGCACTACGAAACAAATTCGGCTAAGTTCATGAACCAACTTCCTTTTTTCTCCTATATAAACCTCCATGTCTTCCCATATTTCTCACTATCCCTCTGCACTGTATAAGAAGTTCTTTCTTTCCTCCCTCGCCCTTTCAGAAAATGCCTTCTTCTGCCATTACTGTAGTCTCGAGATGCACCATTTTTCCCGACCAAAAAGCTTCGATGAAGTCGCTGAAAATGTCTGTTTCCGACCTTCCGATGCTCTCCTGTCAGTATATCCAAAAGGGTGTTCTACTGTCTTCCCCGGCCTTCTCTTTTGCTGATCTCTTATGTTCTCTCAAACGCTCTCTTTCAACTACTCTTTCCCACTTCCCTGCCCTCGCCGGCCGTCTTTCCACCGACGACGACGGTTACGTTTACATCCTCTGCAACGACGCCGGCGCGGAGTTCATCGAAGCAAAAGCAAAACACCTCTCGACCAAAATTGTTCTTTCACCTCCGGATGTTCCCAGTTGCGTCAAGGGCTTCTTTGCCTACGATAGAACTCTTAGCTTTTCCGGCCATTTCAAGCCGCTGCTCGCCGTTCAGGTGACGGAACTCGCTGATGGCGTATTCATCGGATGCACCGTGAACCACGCCGTTACCGACGGGACTTCCTTCTGGCATTTCTTTAACAGTTTTGCTGACTTTACTGTCGAAGTCAAAAAAATCTCCCGTCCTCCCAACTTCTGCAGAAACACGGTTTTTGATTCGCAGGCCGTGCTCCGATTCCCTTCCGGAGAGCCAAAGGTCACCTTCGCCGTTGACCATCAGTTGCGCGAGCGAATATTCCACTTCAGCAGGGAAGCAATTCTGAGACTGAAGCTCAGAGCCAACGCAAACAATCCAATGTTTAAATCAAAACTTTCCGATATTTCGGATTCGGAAAAAATTCTTGGAAAGAAATTCAACGACCTTTGGGTAAATGGTAATGGCAATTGCCGCACAGCTAATGCTAAGATAACGTCTATTGACTCCTTAAACGGAACGGATGAGATCTCGTCTTTCCAATCACTCAGCGCTCAGCTATGGCGATCTGTGACACGGGCGAGGAAGCTAGATCCCTTCAAAACAACGACGTTTAGAATGGCTGTAAATTGCCGCCACAGGCTGGAACCGAAGCTGGATTCACACTACTTCGGCAACGCAATTCAGAGCATCCCGACGACGGCTCAAGCTGGCGAGGTAGTATTCCAAGAGCTGAGCTGGTCAGCCAAATTGCTCCACCAAAATGTTGTCGCCCACAACGACGCGACGGTGCGCCGCGGAATAGTAGACTGGGAGAGGGCTCCCAGATTGTTTCCTCTCGGAAACTTCGACGGTGCATCGATCACGATGGGAAGCTCTCCCCGATTTCCGATGTACGACAATGATTTCGGGTGGGGCCGACCACTGGCCGTCCGAAGTGGCGGGGCCAACAAATTCGACGGCAAGATCTCAGCCTTTCCCGGCCGAGAAGGAAAGGGGAGCGTTGACCTTGAAGTTGTTCTATCACCAGAGACCATGGCGGAGCTGGAAACTGACCCGGAGTTCATGCAATACGTCTCCGATGCCGCCTGAACGACGGCGTTTGATATTGGGAAGCTGTGAGCCACCGGGAAAGCATCGGTTAAACCGGCGTTGACTGTATTGGACGGTTAAGATGGAGTTGGAGAGAGTTGATTTGGCCACGTTTGTTAAACAAGAACACTAGGGGACGTACCAGGGTTGTCCTTTTCTAGAATTAACTTGTCATGTGAATAAATGAAAACCACAGCGGGTGTCTTTTCATTTCAGAAAAGGAGCAACTATGAGAACAAGATACTCCCATGTTCCTCGAATTATATTACTTATTTGTTAAATTTTTAACTGCTTAGTTGTCAAATTTTCAAAATTAATAAATTGATCGTTCACAAATACTTTGACTTGCCAACTGACAGGTACACGTCTACGTATTAGTGACATCTACCATAACACTTTGAGATGCCACATGCAGTGTGAGTCAACTAAAAAAACTAATTATTTTTAAATAAATATCTTTCGAATTAAAACTCAACACAAAGGACGATGGGGGGATGAGTAAAGGGAGGATGTGGATTTGTATTGCCTAGTCAATGGAACGTAGCTAGGTATAGGTTGCGGCGGTAGGAGTTGATGATCCTCCCATGAACTGAATTCAGACAAAAGTTTAGAAAGCATCCCATCTGTTTCATCGATCACGTTTTCCAATCACTGCACTTGGATTTTATATGTCATTTTCAGTTTGTTTTGTTTTTTTCTGTGGAGTTTTGTCCAAATCTTTGGTTGATATGTCGTTTAACCCTAGTGTTTTTGCTGGTCTGAATGACCAATCCCACAGCTTCTTTTTAGAACGACAGTCCAGCTACCTCCATTAGGTAGAATATTATTCTAAGCACTAGGGGATATGAGTGTTAGTATTTAGACAGAATGAAGAACTACGCGTCCTATTCAACAGCCAAATTGTCAGATTTTTACGCTGATGAGCTACTGTGTAAGCAATTACCTAGAAATTGAAGCCAAGATAAAACACTTTCAATAAAGCACTGCATTAGTGATATCGAGAAAGCAAGGTTCCGAAAGTAATGTATTGCACAATAAATAACTACATAATATGCCCATATCTATAACCACGCTAAAAACATTTACATAGTGAAATGAGCTATATTTTATGAACATAAAGAATTAAGAAATGAACCACTAAAATTAAAGATAATCATCGAACCAATTCCACATAGGTTGATTTTGGATGCATCATTTAAATTCAATTATGTACAAAATAAAACATGTTCTTTAATAACATTAGAAATTAAGTGACCTCGAATCCGGGCGCTTTCGACCATAAGGCGCAAATCCCACTCATTTAGCACATCATCGTCGAGTTGTCTGACATGTGAAAAACACCTTCTTCGATTCAGGCTCGGGACTTAGCTGAGTACGTTTCACCAGACACCATCCATGGTGGAACGAGTACGTGTTGGCATAGCCGTCGGGAGTTATACGGCAGTCAAATTGCAAGGGTTTCCTGAAAAAAATGTTTGGCATTCATCAATACCGCATCGCAAATAACCCAGTCTTTCACAACCTCTTATACAAAGTTAACTCAAGTCGGAGCTGTTACCTTTAGTTCGTTCTTCTCGTCGAGCCAACCTAGCTGATAGGGCATCGAGTGATCGATCACTTGGAAGCTGAGTTTGGCGACAAGCTCGGTTGAGGCCACGGTAGTGTAGCCTCCTCTATCGATGAGTAGGACGCACACCTACCTTTCCGTTAATTATGCACTGAGATGGAATAAACTCTCACTTTGATCGCCAGGCTCTCAGTGATGGGTGGAGAGTGTCCATCAGACAACCAAAAGAAGCGGCCCTTCACGAGGGTGGACTGCTTCTTCCTCCTCGCTCTCGATCTCATTGGTGGCTTCTAGAAGCTTTCATTAGTCGTCCGTTGGGGGCATTGAGAGGATATGTTGCCCATAGTAGGGGGGAAAATATTTTACTTTTTTTTTTGTAGCTTTTTAGCCAACGCGTGGAGGGTTAGGTAACTCACAAAGTATCATTCTTGGAGATTAAATGGTAAAAACTAAAAAAGAATTGAGTTTTAGGAAAATAGGTTCAATGAGGCCTAAGATTTAAAAATAAAATAAAATTTGGATTATGTAGACGTCCGAGTACAAGTCACTGCGTTCGATCAGACAAAAGTATCAGACGCAAGTTACGTCAGATGGAGAGTGGGATCGGCGACAATGACTCACACTCGGACGCATTGACTCCCACTCGGAAGCATCCTGCGTCCGAACTCTCCAAAAAGTTGTAAATTTGACCATGTTTTCTTTCTTTTTACCAAACTGAATCATTGAGAAATTCTGCCAAAATTTTCTATTTTTACGAAAATGCATGCTCGTCGCGGAAAACGTATTAGAATCATTAGACTACATCGTTATGATAGTGAGAGATCATTTCTGCCATTGGACATTAGTGGCCCGCCATTGCCAGTGCATGCACGTCGTGGTGAATTTTGCTTAACTTCGAATGAGATGATGTTTTATGACATCTTCTTGTTACGGACAGATACCCCCCAAACCAGTTGTATTTTCAGCATTTGAGAGCTTGGGTATCAGGCGGATGGCTGCTGACATAGGCTTGGTCGGTTTTTTTTTTAGTTATGTGGCTCATCTGGAACGACTTGATACGATTAAGCATACAATGGATGAGATGCGGCGCACGCTGGATATAACTAGTTATTTCGAGTTTTTCTTTTTTATCAGGTTCCTCCACAAACTCCACCGGATTGTAGCGATTTTCAATAGTTTTGTAATTGTAATTTTGTAATTATGTTTTTTTCTTTTCTTTTTATTATGATTGTACTTTTATACTTGTAATGAATGATAATTTGTTTCTAGATTTGCGTATTTTATTAAACATTATAGTTCAATTTACAATACATTTATAATTTTTACTGTCAGATTACCCATCTCGGTTTTTACCGGCCATTATAATAGATATAAAATTTTATGATATGTGTATCTTATAATTTGACACTGTTTTTTGAAAGTATGATTTTCAATACAAGAATTGCCCAATTTATAGATTTTTAGAAGCTTCGGATGCAATGACTTTCACTCGGACACAAGCAAATCACGTTTTTCTTATTGTTTAGAACTTGTTTAAGCCTTTTAACTTTCATATAGACTTGGAAAATGAATTTTCTAATTACATATTTTTGTAGCAAAAGAGTCAATAATACACACATTATGATCACGAGCTAATCCTAAACAAATATGTTTTGGTTGCCAGAGTTGTGAGGTCTCCTGTGATCTTTTGTTGCTCATACTCGTGATCTTTTGTTGCTCATATTGGGGTGGTCAAAATTGGTCTGGACCCGCAAGTAAACCGAAATCAACTGGGCTTGTTTTGCTTTAAAATTTTTGTGGGTAACGGTTCAAGCTGGTTTAAACTTGCCGTTCGCGATTTTTGGGTGATCCCCTTGTATCTTGCCTGTTAGAGCTGATTAAAAATAATCCCAACCCTAAAAAGGTACCTAAATATAATAAAAAAAAAATTAAATTATATATTTTTCAAAACTAATATAATAAGAATATTTAAAATTATGTTTATTAATTTTTATCCAAACCAAGAACCATTGTTTTTTACCTGCCGTTCATGGGTTGAGCCACGTAGGTTCTCAATCTTTTTAAAAACCCAATTTAGAATCTTATTTCTTAGAACTAGAATCATAAGTGTTGGCTTGGCTAGGAACTGGAGCAAAACTTGACTGGCCTAGCTTGTGCTCACCACTAGCTAATACAACAATATACGGTCGAGCCGATGTCCATTTAGATGACACCCGTCTAAACAAATAATCTTTCAATTGCCAGTGATAGTCTTTACTTCTAACAGAGAATAATATGACGTGTAACTCTGAATTCCCATGTACATTAACATAACTTTTTTATTCTCTTTCATCTCCTTTGTTATGACTATGAGGCTTGGCTAGTAGGGGTGGGCAACCCGGGCCGGACCTTAAGGTTTGGCCCGAAACCTTAAGCTCCGGGCCAGGTACGGTTCGGGTACGGGTAGAAATTTAGGGGTCCGGGCCGGGTAAACGGGTATTAAGTCCGGGTATCGGGTACTGTGGAAATACCTGATACCCGTTTAATACCCGTGGATAATAAAAAAAACTGCTGAAAATCCGAACGGGTATCGGGTATTAAGTCCGGGTATCGGGTAATTATTTTTTTTGAATAAAAAAAAAAAAAACCAATACATTTCAGGGTACCCGAAATTACCCGAACCCGACTCGGAACCTTAAGGTCCCGGGTAGCAGTGCGTCCTACCGGGTCCGGGCCGGGTATCGGGTAGTGTATATTACCCGATACCCGTTCGGGCCGAGTATCTCGCATCGATACCCGGCCCGAATACCCGTTTGCCCACCCCTATTGGCTAGGGATTAGCCTTGTTCGGTTCGGGTTGATTTTCTAACTAACCGAGACCGACTCATTTAGTTTTTGTTTTGAGGTTTGAAAACAAAAATCAACCGAAAATCCTAAATGTATTTTCTAACTGACCCAACAAATTTCAGTTTGGTTTGGGTCGATTGCAGTTGTTTCAATTTATTTTGAGTAATAATATTTTAATTTAAATTAATAAAATAATGTGTTTTAATTTAATTTTCCATTATTTTTAAAAAATAAATGAAATTAGAATTGTCTACTATGTATAATCTAAAACATTGAAAAAAAAAATAAAAGCTATTGCCAATTACATATTTTATTTTTATATTTTAATTTAATATCACTTATCGTGTTGAATCTACTTTTTTGGGTTGGCAAAAAAATCAAAAACACGACTCGAACCCGTTTTGTTAATAATGAGAACCGACCCAGTGTAGAATATTTGTTCTATGATTTTCTAAGTAGGTCTGATCTAGGGGTGGGCGTATCCGACCCAACCCGATGATCTGATCCGATCCGATCCGATCGGATTGGATAAGGTATTCGGTACACGTATCAAAAAATCAATCCGATTGTCGGATTGTTGTCGGATTCGAATCTTATCAGATTGAAATCTGATAACATCCAAATCCGACCATCGGATTTAATCGACAATCGCGACTTGCGAGGCTCGACGACTCTAACCCTAACTCCCGTTAACCCCATCGCCCGCCCAGAGCCGACGAACCAGAGCCGACGAACGCTCGCAAGCCTCCGTCCGAACTCCGAAGATCGAACCAGAGCCGACGAGTGCTCGTACTCCTCTGTAATCATCTCTTTCATCTTCCGATTGATTTACCATAGTCGTAAATAGAAATTCATTTGATGTTAACAAAATTGTTAATTTCCCGGGAAGTTTTTTGATCGATTGTTAAAAATTCATTTGTTGGATTGTTAGAAATTCATTTCCCGGGAAGCTATTTTGTTCATTTGTCGTATAATTGGTTGGAGTTTCTGATAGATGATGTGTTTTTCCAAGTCGCTTCATTTTTGAAAATTGATGTGGTAAATAGCTTTCATTGACTAATTCTTTTCATTTCAATGTCGTTTTGTTTTCTTTCAGTTTGAAATTGAGATGGAACATACGACATCTGCTTCAATTGACAGTTCTGCTCCTTCGACCGCTGCTGAGTCAAGGAAAAGAGTATTAAGGGCTGCATGTTGGAACCATTTTACTTTGGTCGATGGTTGTGATAAGGAGGAACCTAAGGCCGCCTGCAACTATTGTGGGCATCAATATTTATGTCATTCGAAGAAGGCTGACAGTTCAAATATGACTAAACATTTGAAGAGCTGCAAGAAATATTTGTTGACCACAGATGCAGCACAGACGACACTACCGTTTAGTCCGGTTAGTGGGGCTGCAAGCTCATCTACCGTTGTCTCGACTTGTACCCAAGCAAAAGCACGCGAAACTCTTGCTCGTATGTTAATCACGGAAGAACTACCTATTAGAATGGTAGAATATAAATGATTCAGGAAGTTTTGTTCTGTCCTTCGATCCGAGTTTGTTGTTCCTTCTCGACGAACAGCTTCAAGAGATATCGAAGCTGTATATAACAAGGAAAAGCTGAAGTTGAAAGAATTTTTTACTCATAGCAGTCAGAGAATTTCCATAACTACAGACACTTGGACATCGGGCTAAAATATGATCTATATGGTTTTGACGGCTCACTTTACAGACGAAGATTGGAAATTGCATAAGAGGATCTTGAATTTTCGGGAAATTGGAGACCACAAAGGCGAAACACTTGGAAAATTATTGGTCCAGTGTTTGCGGCAACGAGGGATCGAGAATGTCTTTACAACGACGGTAGATAATGCTTCCTCAAATGACGTCGCTATTCAACATTTAGTGAGGAGTTTGAGGCATTTGAAGGGATTGGTCTTGGATGGATTGCATCTTCATGTTCGATGTTTCGCTCATATCACAAATTTAATTGTTAACGAAGGGCTTAGAGACCATCAAATAACAATTAGTCGAGTACACAAAGCTGTGAGGTATGTGAAATCGTCGCCAGCACGCTTGAAGAAGTTTAAATTTTGCATTGATGCTATGAAAATAACATATAAGGCAAATGTCACGCTTGATTGCTCTACTCGATGGAACTCAACATTTCTGATGTTGGATAGGGCTGAAAAGTATGCACTAGCATTTGATAAATTAGCTAAATGTGATTGTCAATTCGTAGCATATACGGGAGAGGCTGACCCTCCTACAGACGAGGATTGAAGCGATGTTCGTGCTTTTTGTAAGTTTTTGGATGTATTCCATGATACGACCGTTGCAACATTGCTGAGGCATGCCGACTGAAACTCAATATTCAAAAACATGTTGAGTCACATAATCCATTACTGAAAAACATGGCTCATAGAATGATTGAGAAATTTGAAAAGTACTAGAGCAACTTTGATAGACTAATAAAATTATGTGGGTTGCAGTTATATTTGATCCAAGATGTAAAACCACTTTGCTCCAACTTTGTCTGAAGATTCTATTGGGGGACGATCGATGAAGTTTATTTCAAAAGGAAAGTGAGGTTCTTTTGCGACGATTATACTTGGAGTATCAAGGTTCTGAGGCCGAGCAATCGACTTCAACTAATTTCAGAGCACCACTAGCAAAAGATCCTCTTTTTTCAAGATATTATGGTAGTAGTTCCTCTTCTATGGAGACTCGAAGCAGTATGTCGGATCTTGATTTATACTTGCAAGAGCTTGTTGAGGAATATTCAGAGAATCTAGACATTTTGCTGTGGTGGAAACTGAATTCACATAAATATCTAGTTCTAAGTAAAATAGCAAAGGATGTCCTGGCCATTCCGATTACTACTGTTCCTTCAGAGTCGGCGTTTAGTACTGGCGGTCGTGTTATTGACGAATACCGCACCTCTTTACTACCAAAGACTGTAGAGACTCTTATATGCGGACAAAGTTGGATCCTATCAGAAACTCCAATGTTGTTAGATCCATTGGACACGTTGGACCGGTTGAAAGATTATAAACCATTGATGAAGGTATATATCATAATTTATTATCAATATAAATTATTACTGTTTTTTAATTGATTTTAAATTATGTTTGTTTGTTGGCCAGAAATTACATGCCATGGAGAGGGAGAGGGAGAGGGAGAGGGAGACGCAGACGGAGAGGAAGAATTTACTATGTTTGATATTTGATGTTGAATTTACCATGCTTGGTTGATATTAGTTTCGTTGGATTTTGTTGGATTTCATTATCAGTATTCGGATATTGTTGGATTTGGTTTGAATTTTATTGCATTATGGAATTAATTTTAGTTTATGGAATTAGTTTTAGATTTGTTGGATCATGGACGAGATTCAGTAAGTTTATTTGGGCAAATACTCGGATTGGATCCGATTCGATCCGATCGGATCTGTTGGATTCGGGTCGGATTCGGATTCAGGTGTTTTGTCTAAAAGCTGTTATCGGATCGGATCCAATAATCCGATAAAATATCGGATTAACAACAATCATATCGGATTGATCCGATCCGATGCCCACCCCTAGTCTGATCTCTATAAAAACAACAACCATCTACATTCATATTAAAGAACCATATAAAATCAACATCATAAGCTTAAACAAAAATACAAATAACAAGATATAAGATATAAGAGTTAGAACTTCCATAAGGGTAAGAAGATATAATACTGTAATATCAAAAACTTTTACAGACCTTCTTGTTACGGTTAGCATACAAGGAATGTAAAAAATACAAGCGGTGATTGATAAATTTAAAAAAGAAAGAAATATTTAAATTAAGCAACTCCATAATAATACAAAAAAAGATTTTAATTGATGAATGAATACGACATTTTTTTCGCAAAATAAACCAATCAAGTTGAGCCCTAAGACAGAAGATGATTGGTATTGGTAAGATAGTTTTCTCTTCACAGCAACTCTTCAAGATTTTCCAGAAGGGTTAACTTAATTCATCTCATAGTTTTAACATCTAGTCAAATATCAAATCAAAGATGACAAAATTCAAAAGAGATGGAACGAATTGAAACAAATGGCGAGCGTCTGCATGAGACATAGCACGACGACAGAGAGAGAGAGAGAGATGTAGGGAAGGTGGAGCGAGAGATTGAAAGTTGGGTTGAGAAGGGATGCCCAAAGGGACGTAGAATTAGTAACCTAAGGTGTTTGTTGTACTAATTAACTTGTTAATCTTGTCGAACTCTTTAAACTGAGCTTACTATGCCTATTGATTATGTCAAGTTCAGCCTGGCAACTTTTTTCGAAATTCATTGGGCGCGAGTCTATCAAGCTCAAAAGAGTCAAGTCGAACGAGTTCTAAATGATCATTGTGCATACTAAAAGTTTAGTGACATAAACATTTATTTGTTAGTCCTACATGTGAATGATGTTAGTTACATCTTATTATAAAGGTCTATTCAATAAGGTCAAACATTTTCTCTCTCCAGAATTTATTATGAAAGACATGAGTAATGTTTCTCATGTCTTTTATATTAAGAGATGTTCAAATAGACCTGAGGTTGTGATGATTCTTTCATAAACCTTGTATTAATTAAAATTTAAAGAGATATCATCTTAAAGATTGTTCACTCAGCATAGCTTCTTAAGTGGAGGGTGACACGTCCATGAGAATCAGAGATCGAAGAATGAAGAAAAGTCCATATATTTCAGTTGTATCTGTATCTCTCTCTTTTCTTCTTTTGATTGATGAATGATAAACTGATCTCTCGTTCTCACGGTGCATGTAGGCAATTGTACTGACTGTCTGAGACCCGTAAAATCCAATCGTCCTGTATTCTCTTTATTTTCTGCAAAACGACATAGTTTACCTTATGAACACAACAATAGGTGTCGTGAGCGTGAAATTTAAAGTGATTTTAGTGCAGAAAATTCAAGTTGAGAACGAAAAAGAAAGAAAGGTGAAAGTTCTTTAGAAAGATAATGGCATGAAGTTTTGCTCAAAAGAGTTCGATAAATTTCGTGAAGAAGGAATTAAAAGGCATAAAACTGTTCGACTAACCCCTTAACAGAATGAGCTAAATGAAAGAATGAATCTAACAATTCTTGAAAGGGTACGATGTATGTTAATCACGACTAGTTTGCCTCAGTTTTGTTTGGGCAGAAGAAGTGAACACAATTGTTTATTTAATCAATGAAGATATTTTCTTAGGTTATCAAGAGGGAGTCAAAGGTTATAGATTGTGGTACAAAGAATCTGAAAATCACAGCTTAATTATAAGTCGTGATGTGGTGTTTAATGAAGATATTTTTTTCGTTTACGCATCCACTTTAACAAGGGATAGTTCCGAAAGATCAAAATAATTCATCTAAGTCAATTAAGGTGGAATTAATTGATTTTTCTAAGGATTCTGAAAACAAAGAACCGGATACTCAGTTTAATTAAAAAAACAGTTGGTGATCAGTCTGAACTGGTGCTAGATTATCAGTTAACCACAGATCGAATGAGTAGAGTTATAAACAAGTTAAGAAGTTGGGATATGCTGACATTATAGCATATGCCTTACAAGTTTCTGCAGATTCAATTAACTTAGATCTATTATCTTATTAGGAGGCGGTGTCAAAATCATATGTAAGTGAATGAATAAAGCTATGAATAAAGAGATAAATTCCCTAATAAAAAATAAAACTTGGTCTTTAGTTCCAAGGCCGGAAAAGAAAAGAAATATTGGCTGTCAATAGATTTACAAATTAAAAGAGGGTGTTGAAGAAGTGTCAAAGCCAAGGAATAAGGCGAGGTTAGTGGCTCAAGGGTATTTACAGAAACAGGTGATTGATTATATCAAGATTTTTTCTCCTAAGAATGTTCTCATCTTTGGTTGCTATTAAAAATTTGGAATTACATCAAATGGATGTAAAAACAACAGTTTTACACGGGAACATCGATGAACAGATTTATATTGATCAACCCCAAGGGTATGAGTGAGAAGATAAGAGCAAAGTGAGTTTACTACATAAGTCACTTTATGAGTTAAAACAATCAACGATTGTAAAATAAAAAATTTGACACCCATATGACATCTATTGGGTTCACGAAAAGCAAATTTGATAGTTGTGTTTGCACAAAACATCAAGATACTACTAATAGTTTTATATATATCTTATTGTATGTTGATGATATGCTGTTAACAACAAAGAATATTGAAGTTTTAGATGATCTGAAACAAGCACTTGGATTAAAATTTGATACGAAGGATTTGAGGGAAGATAAGAAGATGTTGGGTATTGAAATTACAAGGAACAGCGAGGAATGGTTAGCTATCCTATCTCAACAAAGCTACTTGATGAAAGTTTTGCATCGTTTTAGTTTGACAGATCTAAAACCGACAAAGACCCCATTAGGGGCTCACTTTAAACTCACAAAGAAACAAAGTCCTACTACAACTGAAGAGTTGAATTTCATGCAGAAAATTCCATGTTCTAATAAGGTGGCTATCATTATGTATGCTATGATATGAAAAGACCAGGCTTGACATATTCAGTCAGTGTCAAGTAGGTTTATGGAAAATCTAGACAAGGAGCATTGGTATGCTCTAAAATGGATCTTGAATACATTTTGAACTCACTTGATGTTCTTTGATTTTGGAAAAAAAACAGAAGCTGAAATTATTTGAGGGTTTGTAGACTCTGCTTATGCAGGTTGCAAAGACACCTTGAAGTCAATTTCAGGGTATATGGTTACTGTTTTTGGAGGATTAGTGAGCTGGAAAGCAAGAGATTTTTCCAAAGAGGAAAGCATGATTATAAGAGATTTTTCAAAGAGGAAAGCAGTTTCTATGTACCTAGACTGAGTTGTAAGGAGCATTCCCTTGTCGTTTTAATCTTTGAGTTTTGAACAGTTGAAGAAATCGGTTGGCTTTTTGGAGATGCGATAAGAGTGGAATAGATCCCCCGTTCTTGCCGGAGTTCAAGTAATTTTCAAGTCGGCTTAGCTGGTACGGGTGCTGGGCGTTCCTTTCGTGCCTCTAGACTTGGGCTAATTCTAGATCACCCGGGCTATGCTTTGGCCTTGTGAAGTTTTAAAGAAACTATCCCCATTGCTATTTCACTTCTGCAATACGGCCACAGATTTTGTTTCTTCTACTTCGGTTGCAAATGAAGTTCCATGGGCAAAAGCATTCACGATTATGTGCTTGTAAGTAGCAAACAATGCCTTGCACAATGAATTTAAAGATACCCAAAATCCAACACAGAAATGGTATCACTCCTTCCGCTCGTATGAATGATACTAAATAAGGCCAAAAAGGGGAGTTCACAAAAGACCGCAGAGGTCGAGGGCTCAATGATGAGGAGCCGCCGCTACAGAAGAGGGAGGCTTGCACTGATAGCACCTGGCAAAGAGCCCGAACGTGTCAACCTGTGTCACGAAATTGGTCATGCTCGCCCATCCGCCAAACCCAAAGCCCACGACAAGCACCCACGCCACTATGACTGCGTTCAACGCAAACATGCCAGCCCAACTGGGCAAGAAGAAAGGAGGCTTCTCCGCCGCATTCTGCATATATTTCGATGACCAATTGATAAGCAATGCCGATGCAACAAAACCCTAATCATACGTATCTTGTAGTCCTAAACAAGTTAGAAGCTTGGGTGACAGTAAAGTTGAAAAGGACACTCGAACGAATTCATTTCCTCTTGTCATAGTTCCACATCAATGCATTCAATGCTTCTGTACACTATCTTCTAGCTCTTTTCTAGCCTGGATTAGGTAGGCCTATAGTCACCGGCGGGGTACTCATGTGCAACCGGAGCACATCACGGACAACACCACGGACACGGACGTGATCCCGACAAGCATTAGACATTTTACTAAAGTAGTTGCTCATTTTGCAGGTATCATGACTTCGGAGCTTCCATCCGAGCATGATTGGGAGAGACCTAAAGTCTCGATCATGTGGTGTCCGACCATATCCGGACACGACGTACCCGACAATCCGGCCCATGATGCAGCTGAGGCTCGTGACCGAGACACGTCCGGCGCTCGACGGGCGCCCCACGACCACGACCCGACGACCATCCAAGCCTCGGTCGTTGGCCCTACCGAAGTCCACTAGGGCTTCGGCCCAGCAGAATAAGTGACCGACATGGATGAACGCACGGTCCAAATCCTTTGGATCGAGTGCTCAACCATGGGCCCTATTTTTCGGTCACACTTAGTCAATTTTCTTTCAGCAAGCATTTAGCCTTAGAAGAGGAAGAAAAGCCAGCCAAAGAAGAGGAGAATTCATTACACAAGCGAAGGCCCACAGAGGACCGCCTCGGCCGAACATTGACCGACCCTCGGTCAAGCCTCGGCCTACCTTCGGCCCATTCGAAGACCTTGACCAAATCCTATCGGCCAACTTACTTAAATCCTTAAGAATTTTGGTTATTTGGTCAAGGAAAGGAAGATGTTCAGATTAACACGAGCATATCTTCTAGATGACTGAATTGCTTCCATCGGACGCACGAACAAGGCCGATCACCGACCACCAGCGAACCACAAGGGATTCTCATGCATAAAATCCGTGAACCAGCTGTTGAATCATCAGAGAATCTTCAAGCAACAACTTTGCTCAACAAACTCACGGATCCCTTGAAGATCGCACATGCACAACCTCCGGTTCGGCCCATTTGGACGTCTCCGCTCACACGCTCGAGTCATCATCAGACCATTGAAGAACCAGACCGTGCGCTACATCAAGTTGACCACCGAGGAGACTTTAGAAGCCCCGGATCCAGATTGACTCGAGCCAATCTCTCATTCGTTCGGAGCTCCGCTCACCCGACGCACCCTCTCGGTCAACCTCGGTCACCATCGGTCAAACTCCAAGCTGACCGTGCCAATCCTATTGAACCGAGCCTAAAGTCAACCAAAGGCTTCTGAAGCTAATCCAAGGCGTTCAATTCATCAAAGAACTTAGCTTAAATTTCTTAGCTTAGTTATTTTACGTTTTTGTTTATTTAAGTGTAACACTTGCACTTGAATGAGTAGAGTGAATTTTAGAGTAAAATTGTGCATTGCACCTTCTTCCCGAAAGGTTTGAAGCTCTCTCCGACGTATACTTCTTTGGTGCGTAATATCCGACCGAGAACGTCAACTCTTTGTACGTACGATCGGTGCGTCACATCCGAGTGCGGGCGAGGTCTACCGAGGAGAATACCTTGATTGCTCAGGTATTCAAATTGTCCATCCATCTTCATACCAAAACTCTAAAGAGTCCACCCAATTCCCCGAGCGATCACCCTTTTCATTCCATTCCCGAAATACACCATATTTCCACCTCCCGAGCCATTCTCATATTTCACCGAGCCATCTCCAATTTCATTCGACCAAAATCCATTATTCCCATCACCATTCGCTTCCGCAACGCGACTCCACAATTCGCACGAGCCAAATTCCTGTTTGCCACACGCACCACCAATCCGAACCCCGCGTGCGCGCATTCTTCGAACCCACGGTGCGCCGACCCCCAAGGAAGGCACATCAGGTACCCACCGAATATGGGTGACCACAAGGTGAAATGACTCATGAATCTCCATAATCAACGAGAGAAATGAAAACAAGAATCAGGGCGAGGGAAATAGATTTCTGTTCAGTACCTTTCTGGCAGAGGCCGTTCTGTAGGTAAGCAGATGAGCTAAAGGTGGGATAATATAGACAGTGAAGCTAACCAAGAGAGCTCCAACGGCTGAGTTTGTAGGCCCAAAGAAAGGGAAAATAATGGCTAGAAACCATATAGGAATAACCACGGGCAATCTGGCCAGTGCCCTCAAGCATATGCTTCTCGTATCATGCATCCCTATCACCTTCTCCCACACAAAGTAGAGCGGCGTACACGCGAACCCAAATGTAATAAACTCTACAGATTAAAAAATAACTCACTTTTTTCTTGCATTCTGATTCAGGAAACAAACTGGAGGGAAGTGGGTTGTTGGTGAAATACCTGGTGGACGAGCATTAGGACGACGACTGCTTCTCTGAAGCAGGACTTTGGAAGTAGAGAGAAGGCGTTCGAATGGTTCAGAAGCTGATCACCGAAGGCCCAGAAGACAGCCGTTGCCGACGGAAGGGTAAGGGTAAGCAATGCCGATGCAACAAAACCCTAATCATAAGTATCATGTAGTCCTAAACAAGTTAGAAGCTTGGGTGACAGTAAAGTTGAAAAGGACACTCTAACGAATTCATTTCCTCTTGTCATAGTTCCACATCAATGCATTCAATGCTTTTGTACACTATCTTCTAGCTCTTTTCTAGCCTAGATTAGGTAGGCCTATAATCACTGGTGGGGTACTAGTGTACCCCTCATTAGGGTCGGCGGCGCACCGTAGTCGAAAGAATGCGTGTACTCGGAGCTCGGGAGAGCGGGTTGTGCGGCAAACGAGAAATTAGTTCGGGCGATATGGATATTTGGGATGCAGAAGCAAAATAGGAGGGAAATAATGGGGAATGGTTGAATGAAAGGGAAGATGGCTCGGCGAAATATTGGAATGACTTGGAGGATTGAAAAAGGGGTGAAATCGGATAAGTGTGGAAAGAAGTGATCGCTCGGGGAAGGGGATGGACTCTTGAGAGTTTTTTGGTTAAGATGGTAAGGCAATTCGAACACTTAAGCAATCAAAGTGTTCGCCTTGGTAGACCTCGCCCGTACTCGGATATGACCCACCGATCGTACGTGTGAGGGGTGACGTTCTCGGCCGGATATGACTCACCAGAGAAGGGTACGTCGGAAAGAGCTTCGACTGGTTAGGAAGAAGGTGCAATGCACAATTTTACTAAAATTCTCTTTGCCTCTAAAGTGTGAGGCCGATACACTTAAATACTAAAAACGTAAAAAGATAAAAAAGACAATTTAGGCCCTTAGATTACATGAATGCCTATGATTAGCTTCGGGAAGATCTTCTTTGACTTTAGGCTCGATCCATTAAAGATAAGTTCGGCTGAAATTGAATGAAGGCCGTGTTTGACCGAGGGTGATCTTCGATTGGTCGAAGGATGCGCGCGGTTGACTGGGGTTGATCTTATCTCTGATTTTGTGGGATTCGCTCGTGCCAATTTGAATTTAAACTCTCGAATGAACCTAGTCTGACCGAGTGAGGAGATTCATAGTTGAATCTGGACGCGGCTCTTTTAGTTTCCGCCAATGGCTTAGAGGGTTCGCGGTTGTTGACCATATCCCGGACATCGAGGGATCCGCGCGGGCCATTTTGAAATGTTGTTGTTGGACGATCTTCTGATGATTCTGGTAGCTTGAGCACAGATTTCTTGGATGAAAATCCCTGGGGTTTCGCCGGTGGTTCCATAAACGGCTTATGGCCGCGCGCGGGATGTATCTCGTTGACTCTTTCTCCGGACATCAAGGGATATGTCTGTGCCATTTTGAAAGTGTAACTTAAGACATTCCTAGGTTGTTCGAAAAAAGATAAGGGCACGGGTAATTCTGATGTAAAGCCTCGGTTGCCCGTTGATGTCTTAAAGCGTGTCCCGCCGGTGTCTATATCTCGGACACCGATAATTCCTCGTGTGCCAATTCAAACATTGTCCTTTCCTTGACCAAATAATCGGATTACTTAAAGATTTAAGTAGAGTGGCCGATGAGATTTGATCAAGGTCTCCTAGTTGACCGAAAGTGGACCGTAGCTTGGCCGTGGCTTGACCATGTTAGTAAAATAAGCAACTAAGTTAGTAAAATCTCTCGTGCTCATCGAGATTAGCTCCGTGGTGTGCTCCGGTTGCACATCAGGTACCCACCGAATATGGGCGACCACCAAGTGAAATGACTTATGGATATCCATAATCAACGAGAGAAATGAAAGCAAGAATCAGGGGCGAGGGAAATAGATTTCTGTTGAGTACCTTTTTGGCAGAGGCCGTTCTGAGCAGATGAGCTAAAGCTGGGATAATATAGACAGTGAAGCTAACCAAGAGAGCTCCAACGGCTGAGTTTGTAGGCCCAAAGAAAGGGAAACTAATGGCTAGAAACCATATAGGAATAAACACGGGCAATCTGGCCAGTGCCCTCAAGCATATGCTTCTCGTATCATGCATCCCTATCACCTTCTCCCACACAAAGTAGAGCGGCGTACACGCGAACCCAAATGTAATAAACTGCACATTCAAAAAATAACTCACTTTTTTCTTGCATTCTGATTCAGGAAACAAACTGGAGGGAAGTGGGTTGTTGGTCTGGTGGACGAGCATTAGGACGACGGCTGTGTCTCTGAAGCCGGACTTTGGAAGTAGAGAGAAGGCGTTCGAATGGTTCAGAAGCTGATCACCGAAGGCCCAGTAGACAGCCGTGGCCGACGGAAGGGTAAGGGTGAAAACATAGAGAGTGGCCAACAAGTAAATGTACTTGAATTTCTGTGGCTTCCACATGGCGTGCATTATTTCCCTGTAAAATTTGCGAAATCTCCTGCTTAATGGCTTTTCTTCACACTTATTTTATTTGGTCTAAAGCTCATATAAACTTGAAAAATCACGACTCTTTTATACTGGCAAGGTTAATTAAGTCTGAAGTGAGACGAAGAGCGTACACAGTAACAGCGTGGCCGCCGAAGGTGTACAGAATGTTAGTGGCACCAATAAAGTAAAGCACAAGCTTGTTTGGTCCAGTATGAGTGACTCCCTCAACCTGAAAAACACATTAAAATCATCGAAAAATCTAAAAACTTGCCGACTAGAAAGGCAAGGCTACCTGGCCGTGGGCAATGGCGGCGGCGGTGAGATACCAAGCGGTGTAGGTGGTCATCCCGAGTCCGAGAAAAGACCAAATTCGGTAGTTGTGAAACGAAGGAATAAAAACAGTCGTAGCACAGCAAGCTCCGAAGATATAAGTCCAAGTTCTTTTGTCCAAACGGTCATTGATGTAGTAGATATTACTGTTCTCCCACCACAAAACAAGAAGAAAAGCTTGGCCATGAATGAAAGAAAGCCTGGATTTTGCCTTTTCCTTGATCGATTACAAAACGCACTCACCTGGCGCAGGCTATCAGCTGTATTACGGATCCAAACAGAAGAAAAGTACAGTTGAAAGCAAGCCCCGCTGCTTTCCAGTATGGACCAAGCAACCCATCGAGGACTTCAAACCACTGCAATCCAAAATTGTTGTGGGGATTTGATTTCGAGAAATCAGAAGCTCTGGCTATGGCGGATTTACCTGTATCACATGGTTTTTAAAGTTGACGTTCTCCTTTTCCTTCCTGCTTCTGTACTCTATGTAGAGTACGCTGATCAAATACGCAGTCCAGCTTCCGAGAAGCCCGTAGAATATTTGCAGTAACATTCCGGAAAGCATGCCCAGCTGAGAAAATGAATATGAAAGAGTCAGCAGCACTTAGACTTAGAGCTCTAATAATCCGAAATTTTAAATCTCGAATTTTAAAAAAAAAATTTCGCGAAGTTTGACTAATCAATTGTCGTATACGGAACTTAAATTTTTTGTATATGCCACGTACGACGACTTGGTCAAACTAAATAAATTGGGATATTTCGGGACGAAATCGAGCTACGATTTTCGAATGTGACGTAAAAGTTGATTTTACGAAATCAGTGGACACATAAACGTAATGAGATTTTTAGTGGAACAATGAGAATCGAACGAAAATCGAAAACGTTACAATATATATATTATGTTTTAATAATATTATATTATTTAATATAATATAATATTATTAAATTATATATTAGAAGAGAAGAAAAGATGAGGAGAAAAACTTCTCCTCCCCGCACGCCGAGAAAGAGAGAGAGAGAGGAGAAAAGGGAACACCGACAAACGACGTCCGTTCAACGAGATCGTGGTGTCGGAACGTCCGTCTCGGAAAGATAAAGAAGTCTGCTAAAGCAGTTTCGAAGGTAAGCTCGTATTTTGTGAGAGATCTGAGAAAAACCGAGAAATTAGAGTTTTCGTTTCGGTTTTTCAAATCTTAGTTTTTCTCACGACTCTTGGTACGGTTGAGTCCGTCTCGACGATACGAGTGTTTTGGTGTAAATTTCGTTGAGAACGGAGGCCGGAATCGACGCCGACGACAGAAATCGTTGCCTGCCAGCGAATGGGCGCATGGGTCGTGCCCGTCGGGTCAACCCGGGACAGGTCAGACTGACCCAACCTGAGAGTTGACCCGGTCAATGGTCAAAAGTTGACTAGGAACCGGTTCAATCCGAACTGGTTCAGTCCGAACCGGTCCAGCTGAACCGGACCCGAGTGCCGTTTTGGCCCTTTTTTCCATCTTTTCGCTCGGTTTTCGTTTATCTTCTCTTATACACTGTATATGGGATATTACAGAGGAGTTTAACGACATTGAACCGAGCCCGGAGCGGGAGAAAAAGATTAAAAAAGAGAAAGCACATGTCAAGAGAAGTAAGTTATTTGTATTTTCTGCATTAATTATAGATATATGATTTAAAGTTAATAATAACCATATTTTGGTGGTTGACACCCAAAACGACGTGGCGCACGTCTACTTTAAAGTATTAATATGTTTATAATCCCGATAGGGCATGATTTATATGGCTGGTTTGCATGAATTAAATGATTGATATTTCATTTGTTTGTCTATCTGGATGGAAGTGGATATCGAATTGAGTTTTGGATTTTCACGTTTATTTAGAAATTGGATTTGGTTTTATAAAATGTGGATTTTGTTTGAATACGATCGACCCCATTCGTTCGGAGTTGGTAGGGTCGGTCGGGCGGTCGACCCCATTCGTTCGGAGTTGGTAGGGTTGGTCAGGCGATCGACCCCTTCGTTCGGAGTTGGTAGGGTCGACCTGTGTCATATCAAATGATGTGATATGAGATGGTGATGGGGCGGTGATGACGCGTTCCCTGTCATATGGGATGGTGATGGGGCGGTGATGACGGTACCTTGGGTTCAGGACACCTTACCAGGAGGCCTTTGGATGGCAGTTTGCTGAAGCGACTATGGTTTGATCCGGGTGGTTAAGGTTGGTACCTAGGAGGGACCGGCACCCGGTTTCTTTCTGACTCATGAGATGGTGAGGCGTTTGCCCATCTTTCTATGGTGTGTCAGGGTGGTCCTTGTGTGACACTCTTTTTTCACCGGTATTTGATGTTTACATGACTGTGACGGTATTTTGTAGTATAGTCACCTACGTATGTGACGGGTTTTTTTTAAATACCTCACAGGGGTTCGATGGGCTGGGTTTCCCGTAGGAAAAATGATTTGTTTTTATTGGGCATGGAGCGAGGATTTAAAATGGTGAAATCTGCATGGTTTTGATTAAATTTCAAAATGAATGCATCATATAGAATAGATCACGATTTTTGGAAATAAAGGTTAAAATCTAAGTTTTAACCGGAATGCATTAAATATAGGTAACTTACGAGTTTGTCACTCACCCAATCCACAATATATTTTTTTTACGAGGCTAGCAGTCAATTTTGAAACTGGTAGAGATTTTTTGGAAGAATCTCTTTATTATTTTTCTTTATTGTAACTTGTAAGGAATTGTGAGTGGACATATACGAATAGTATTTCTTTATATTTGGTTGTATAATGATTTATTTATGCTATGACTTATAACACTTTGGATGGATAGACCCGGGGTATTTTAGTAAAGAGAAATTTCCGCAAGTTTTAATAGCCTTTGGGTCAGATTTCTGAGTCTGCCAAGGTAGATTTGGTTATCTAACCTGACGTTTCTGTCAGGCCCTCTTTCGGGGCGTGACAGAAATTTATGGTATCAGAGCCGGTTCCATCCAATTTGTTACATAGCATGGTAAATCGATACGACTAATTGAAAGGTACGTGGGTGGAGAAATGAATTTTTGACATGGTTGCAGAAAAAATCATGCCTCCACGAAGGACTTCACGGAATGCTCAGTCACAGGGGAACCCAGACCCCACTGAGGATGTTACCGAGAGGATGCAAAATCTCTCTAGCACGGGTACACCTCAGCCTTCAATAAATGAGTACATGACGTACTTCCAGGGGATGATACGGTTGAACCCACCGGCGTTTCTAGGAGGGTCAAATGCAGGAATGGCTGAAGAGTGGCTGGACAGAATGGAGCGTAATTTCAGGTCCCTCCGGGTCCCAGACATATTCAAGATCTCTATTGCCACTCATTTTCTGAAAAAGAGCGCACACAATTGGTGGAAGTCAGTACTCGTATCTTCTGTTAATGCTGAGTCAATGGACTTGGGAGAGTTCATTAATATCTTTCGGAACCAGTTCTGCAGTGACAGTTACCCGGATGCCCAGCTACAGGCATTCACAGATCTGAAACAGGGCACGTCAACTGTCAATGAGTACTATGACTACTTCTTCGAACTGATGCCATATCCTGACGAAGCTTCTGCGTATGGTTTGCTTCGCAAGTTCCAAGCAAGTCTGAGGCCGAAACTGAGACAAGCAGTGGCCTTGATCAGGTATGACACGCTCCAAGAAGCAGTTGATGCCTCTCGACGCATGGAGCAAGCATTTATGAGGCACTGGGATCTTATCAGGAGCGGACGGTGCACCGTGATGAAAGGAAGATAACCAGGAAAAACCAAGGAAAATCACTAAAGCAGAGTTCTGGTGGGGGTCGACCTACGAGTGCTAGTAGCAGCTCATCTGGCAGTGGTCGATATTGCCCGTATGGGTGTTTTATTTGTGGGGAAATCGGGCGCAAGAGAGTTGATTGCCCCCAGAACCCACAGCGACAGCAGCAGCCCCACCAAGATTTCTCTGCCCCTCAACGGGGTACTGGACAACCAGGACATATTGGAGGATTTGGTGGCCAGTCATCTAGGCAGCCACAACAGACTGATCCAGGTTTCCAGAGTCCTCATTCTAGACAACAGAGTTACGGGTCCAATCAAAACCCGTCACAGAGAGCTCCGACACAGCATGCGGGGAGTGGTAGCCAGAGTTCTGTCAGAGGTGGCCTTGGCCAGGATAGAGCTCCAGTGAGGGAGACTGAACAGACTTATGCAGTGGCGGCCGATACGGAGCCTTTTGACTTATATGGCTGGGATGTCGTTGATGGTACGGTCATTCTTTATCATTCCTTTGATCATGCTTTATTTGATACGAGCTCTACTTTATCGTTTATTTCTGAAATTTTTGCGTTAACACTTGGCTAGAGACTTCGGTTATACAGTCTTCACTCGAACTTCGTACACCACTGGGGACATGTGGTGGGTTTTCATCTATATGCCGCTCAGTGTGCATAGTTATAGATGATCATAAGTTTTCAGCCAACCTGATTTTATTACCCATGGATCAGTTTTGATGTGATTTTGGGAATGGATTGGCTTCAAAGATATTCGGCAACCATTTGTTGTGACTCAAAGAAGATCACTTTAGTTGCCAAGGATGGATCGTTTGTTGTTCTCCGTTGTGGGTTGAATGCGGGAACAACTAATCCAATTTTGAGGAGTTGCTTGGGAGGTCGTTGTGGCCTAGAACAACATGGGAACCTATGGTCGATTAATACTGAGGATGAAACTGCCGGGCAGAGCTTGAGTCTCACGCTAGTAAAGGAATTTCCTGACGTATTTCCAGATGAATTGCCTGGACTACCTCCTGATCGTGAGGTGGAGTTTTGCATCGACCTGATTCCGGGTGCGACTCCTATTTCGATTCCTCCTTACCGCATGACACCTACTGAATTACGCGAGTTAAGGAATCAACTGGATGAATTATTGGAACGAGGTTTCATTCGGGAGAGTATATCCCCATGGGGAGCTCTCGTATTATTTGCTAAGAAGGCGGATGGATCCTTGCGGTTATGCTTGGACTATCGAAAATTGAACCAAATGACGATAAAGAATAAATATCTGCTGCCAAGGATTGATGATTTGTTCGACCAGTTGGGAGGATCTCGATATTTCTCTAAGATTGACTTGAGATCGGGTTACTACCAGGTGAAAATACGGGAGGAAGATATTCCCAAAACTGCGTTTAGGTCGAGGTATGGACATTTTGAGTTCAGGGTATTACGTTTTGGCCTAACATATGCACCTGCGGTATTTATGGATCTGATGAACAGAGTATTCAGACCATATCTTGATCTCTTTGTGGTGGTTTTTATCCTTGGTGTACTCAAGATCTCATAGTGAGCACAAGGAGCATCTTCGAATGGTGTTTCAAATTTTGAGAGAAAATAGCTTGTATGCCAAGTTGAGCAAGTGCGAATTCTGGATGTCCGAGGTAAAATTTCTTGGGCACGTGATATCACGGGAAAGAATCTCAGTAGATCCTTCAAAGATTGAGGCAGTAACAAAGTGGGAGCCTCCTAAAAATGTGTCAGAAATTAGAAGTTTCTTGGGTCTTGCTGGCTATTACCGACAATTCGTGAAAGGTTTCTCGATAATAGCCGCACCGATAACAAAACTGACCAAGAAGGGTGTTAAATTCGAGTGGGATGATGCTTGTCAGAGTGCATTTGAAAAGCTGAAGAACAGTCTTACAATTATACGATTCTGAAAATTTCTGACAATAAGACACCTTACGTGGTGTACACGGATGCTTCAGGAGTCGGATTGAGTAGGGTACTGATGCAGAATGGTCGTGTAGTGGCGTATGCTTCAAGGCAACTAAAGCCACATGAAAAGAATTATCCTACCCACGATCTGGAATTAGCCGCCATCATTTTTGTATTAAAAATATGGAGGAGCTACCTGTATAGGTCTAAGTTTCAAATCTTTTCAGATCACAAGACTCTGAAGTATCTTTTCTCTCAAAGGGATTTAAATGTAAGACAGCGTCGTTGGATGAAGTATATGAGAGATTACGACTTCGATTTGGATTATCATCCAGAAAAAGCAAACGTTGTTGCTGATGCTTTAAGCAGGAACCCCCGAGCAGTGGCTTTCTTTATGGCTATAAACGAATGGAAAGAGTCTACTGTTTTAGGAGATTATGAGCTGAAGTATTCCAGAGATGATGGGACAACATATGCCTACAATGTTGTTGCCTCTCCCTCTTTACTAGAAACTGTCAAGAATAAGCAAACACATGATGCAAATTTAGTAGAGGTTGCCAAAAGTTTGCAGAATGAGAAACAACTTGATGGTTGAAGAATTAACACTGCTGGGACATTGTGGTTCAGGGAACGTGTAGTGGTCCCTAGCGAGCATAAACTCCGACTCGACATATTGTCAGAGGCGCATAGATCAAACTTTGCAATCGATCCTGGTAGCACAAAAATGTATCAGGACTTGAGGCGACAATATTGGTGGTCAGGAATGAAGCGTGAAGTGGCAGAATACGTGTCACGTTGTGCGGTGTGCTAACAAGTTAAAGCTGAACACCAAAGACTTGTTGGATTGTTGCAACCCTTGCCTATTCCGGGATGGAAGTGGGATCATATAACCATTGACTTTGTCACGGGTTTACCGAAGACCCCACAAAAGTTTGACTCTATATGGGTCATTGTGGACCGCCTAACAAAGGCTGCACACTTTATTCCGGTCCGCATAAAATTTCCCATATCCAAACTTTGTAGCCTATACATTGAGAGTGTAATTCGTCTACACGGGGTACCCTTGAGCATTGTGAGTGATCGTGACCCCAGGTTCACTTCAAATTTTTGGAGAGGATTGCAGAATGCTCTAGGTACAGAATTGAACTTGAGTACAACTCATCATCCTCAAACGGATGGACAATCTGAGCGTACGATTCAGACTTTGGAAGATATGCTCAGATCCTGTATGTTGGATTTTGGAGGCAGTTGGGTTACTCATTTACCCTTGGTCAAATTTGTTTACAATAACAGCTTCCAGGCTAGCATCGGAGTTGCTCCGTATGAAGCGTTATATGGTAGACCTTGTCGATCTCCACTTTGTTGGGCCGAGACTGAAGATAGAATTTCTTTGGGCCCTGACCTGGTTCGTGAGATGAACGAGCAGGTTAAGCTTATACGGCAAAGGCTGGTCACAGTGCAAAGCCGACAAAAGAGCTATGCAGACCTTAAGCGCCGTGAGGTGAAGTTTGATGTAGGGGATTATGTATTTTTGAAAGTTCAACCAAGGCGAGGGATTAGCATATTCAGAGTAAAGGGTAAATTGGCTCCGAGGTACATTGGCCCATTCCCGATTATTAAACTAGTGGCCGCAGTAGCTTACAAGTTTGAACTTCCTGCCCAGCTCGGGTATGTGCACGATGTATTTCACATCTCAATGCTGAGGGAATGCGTTTCAGACCCTTCACACTTAGTCCCTTGGACTGACATACCTATTGAGGAGGACGTGACGTACGAAGAAGAGCCTGAACAGATCATTGATCGGGAGATTCGTGTTATACGAAGGAGAGAAGTTCACGTAGTTTGTGTAATGTGGCAGAATCACGCTGAAAACGAGGCGACTTGGGAACTTGAATCGGATATGATGGAAAAGTAACCTCGTTTATTTACCTCCTTTTGTTAAGTTTGTTTTGAATTTCGGGACGAAATTCTTTTGAGGGGATTATGATCTAATAACCCGAAATTTTAAATCCTGAATTTCAAGAAAAAAATTTCGCGAAGTTTGACTAATCAATTGTCGTATACGGAACGTAAATTTGTCGTTATGCCACGTGCGACGACTTGGTCAAACTAAATAAATTGGGATATCTGAGGACAAAATCGAGCTACGATTTTTTAATGTGACGTAAAAGCTGATTTTACGAAATCAGTGGACACATAAACGTAATGAGATTTTTGGTGGAACAACGGGAATCGAAAACGTTACGATATATATATTATGTTTTAATAATATTATATTATTTAATATAATATTATTAAATTATATATTAGAAGAGAAGAAAAGAGGAGAAGCTAGGAGAAGAAAAGCTTCTCCTCCCCCGGACGCCGAGAAACAGAGAGAGAGAGAGAGAAGAGAAAAGGGAACACCGGCAAATGACGTCCGTTCAACGAGATCGTGGTGTCGGAACGTCCGTCTCGGAAAGATAAAGAAGTCTGCTAAAGCGGTTTCGAAGGTAAGCTCGTATTTTGTGAGAGATCTGAGAAAAATCGAGAATTTAGAGTTTTCGTTTTGGTTTTTCAAATCTTGGTTTTTCTCGCGATTCTTGGTACGGTTGAGTCCGTCTCGACGATATGAGTGTTTTGGTGTAAATTTCGTTGAGAACGGAGACCAGAATCGGTGCCGACGACGGAAATCGTCGTCGTCCGACGAATGGGCGCGTGGGTCACGCCCGTCGGGTCAACCCGGGGCGGGTCAGACTGACCCGACCCGAGAGTTGACCCGGTCAACGGTCAAACGTTGACCGGGAGTCAACGGTCAAACGTTGATGAACTTGCAATCCCAGAAAACGAAAGCCAGTAAGGACTTGAAGGAGCCAGATCCGAATCGGTAAAAAAAATCACAGAAACGAAAAACAAAGAAGAGGACGAATGGTCAGAGAATAACATGCTACTTCGCAAAACCAGACGAAAAGAAGAATTCCAAGCACCACTTTAAACAACCTCGAAAACGCTGGAAAGGTCTCTTTCGGATGGAAGAAAAGCAGATCCGTAGAAGTCATATTTGCTCTTCTTGCTCACAGCTTGAATTAACAAACTCTCATACGCACAGGGCCTTAAATGCTTCCAAATAATGGCCAAGTCTCCAGGAAGTGATTTAACCGAAGAAAACAAGCCCCAAAAACGTAAATGCGCCACCAATTCGCCCAGAAAAACAGACAGAGGGGCTTCCCAAAAGCAGAAAAACAGTCTCTCCCCGAATCAACAGTCCCTTTACGCTGTTCTTCGACTACATACACTAAGGAAAGCAATAATAATCACCCACAGCCTCAGTGGGTAGCCTTTCTCTCTCTCAGCGTCTGAAGAAATGCGGTAAGAGAGAGAAAGAGACGAAGCGCTCAGTGCAGTTGTATTGCACCACCCCCGATTCGATTCTCTCGGTCTTTGTCCGGTGAAGGGGCAGAGAATATGAAAACCGAAGGCGAAGGAGACGTTGATCTCATCGCTAAGAACTCACTAACCTATCGACCTTCCCTCTTATATCAGTCTCAGCTAAGCCCCGTTCAGTTCCAGTTTCCAACTTTTTAATTGCTTAATTTTAATTAGTTCACGATTAATCAAAAACAAGTCTACATGTTCCCCACGGTTCCCCGACCACGACCATCCCACCCTCCGTGACAATCCAGACATAATTAATCCACCTTAAAACCATTTCCATCGCGGCAAGCTTTCCCCTTCGGACGGCGGAGGATCAAGGCTAGTTAGCCGTCGATGGCCCCGCCACCGGCAAAATGAAGCTCAATCCCACTCACCGCCGGCTCATCATGGTAAGCTTTTATTTTTTCTTCAATACGAGTGCCGGGGATGGTGCATCATTCGGTCCCACCAACGGCACTGCTCTCATTGGATTGAGTTTATTTGACAGTCTTGCTTCTCTTTTACTTTGACAGGAACTGAAGGTCATTTGTAAGCAGGTTAAAGCAACGGGGAAGGTGGCGGTGGTGGAGCCTTGATGTGCCTTCCTTGGAGTCGGTGTACCGTGGGTCAGAAGAATGCGCGCGCGGGGCTCGGATTGGTGGTGCGTGCGGCAAACAAGAAATTGGCTCGTGCGAAGTATAGAGTTGGGTTGCGGAAGCGTATGGTGATGGGAATAATGGATAATGGTCGTATGAAAACGGAGTTGGCTCGGTGAAATATGGTAATGGTTCGGATGATGGAAAAAGGTGGTGAATTTCGGGTAATGGATGGATTGATAGCTCGGAGGATGGAATGGATAAACTATTGCGAGTTTTGGTGTTGGGATGGATGGGCAATTCGAATACTTGAGCAATCAAAGTATTCTCCTCGATAGACCTCGCCTGCACTCGGATGTAACGCACCGATCGTACGTGCAAAGGGTTGACGTTCTCGGCCGGATATTACGCACCAGAGAAGTATACGTCGGAGGGAGCTTCAAACCTTTCGGGAAGAAGGTGCTATGCACAATTTTTCACTAAAAATTTTCTCTCAATCTCATTCAAGTGCAAGTGTTACACTTGAATAGCAAAAACGTAAAAATAACAAAACTAAGAAAGTTAAGCTAAGCCTTTCGATGACTTGAACGCCTTGGATTAGCTTCAGAAGGTTTTGGTTGACTTTAGGCTCGATTCAATAGGATTGACACGGTCGGCTTGGAGTCTTGACCGATGGTGTCCGTGGTTGACCGAGAGGGTGCATAGGGTGGGTGGAGCTCCAAACAAATGAAAGATTTGCTTGAGCCAATCTGGATCCGGGGCTTCTAAAGTCTCCTCGGTGGTCAACATAAAGCAGCGCACAATCTGGTTCTTCGATGGCCCGATAATGCCTTGTGTTTGTGCGTGGGCGCATCCGAATGGGCCGAACTGGTGGTTGTGCATGTCCGAGTATCAAGGGGTTCGTGAGTTTGTTGCGCCAAGCTGTTGCTTGAGATCCTCTGATGATTCAACAGCTGGTTCACAGATTTTATGGATGGAAATCCCTTGAGGTTCTCGGTTTGTTGATGATCGGCCTTGTGTACGCGCCCGGTGGATC
This sequence comes from Begonia fuchsioides, assembly GCA_003255005.1. Classification (NCBI taxonomy): domain Eukaryota; kingdom Viridiplantae; phylum Streptophyta; class Magnoliopsida; order Cucurbitales; family Begoniaceae; genus Begonia; species Begonia fuchsioides. The sequence goes on from QAOC01024391.1 coordinate 77,475, forward strand.
TTCTTCGGACATCTAAGAGATATGTCCGTGCTAATCTGAACCTCGTCCTTTCCTTGACCAAATAACCAAAATACTTATGGGTTTAAGTAAAGTGGCAGATAGGATTTGACCAAGGTCTTCTAGTGGCCTGAAGGTGTGCCGAGGCTTGACCGAGGATCGGTCAATGTTCGGCCGAGGCGGTCTTTCGTGGGCCTTCGCTTATGTAATGAGCTCTCCTCTTCTTGGGTTGTGTTCTCTTCCTTTTCTAAGGCTAAATGCTGGCTGAAAAGAAATAAACTAAGTGTGACCGAAAATAGGGCCCATGGTTGAACACTCGATCCATAGGATTTGGACCGTGCGTTCTCCCATGTCGGTCACTTATTCCAACGGGCCGAAGCCCTAGTGGACTTCGGCAAGGCCAACGACCGAGGCTTGGTTGGTCGTCGGGTCGTGGTCGTGGGGTGCCCGTTGGGCGCTGGGCGTGTCTCGGTCGAGAGCCTCGGCTGCGTCATGGGCCGGGCCGTCGGGTACGTCGTGGTCGGACACCACGTGATCGATACTTTAGGTTTCTCCCGATCATGTTCGGACGTAAGTTCCGAAGTAATGATTCCTGCAAAATGAGCAACTAAGTTAGTAAAATCACCCGTGCTCATCGGGTCCACGTCCGTGATGTGCTCAGGTTGCACATCAAGCCTGGAAACCACCCGAAAAAGGTGAGGCGAGAGGGAGCCTAAAGAGTGGATGTAAATGGAGAAATGGTCATCGTTTTCAACGCACCTCCCCATCTCAACCGGGGATGTGTCTGTTGGGTCAGGATTTCTCCACTTTCTTTTTTATAAGTAAATTATATTGATCCAAAAAAAGTTTTATAATTTTTTCTCTAGAACATCAGCCTAAAAAGATAAAAAATTTCAGATCATTTCATTTCATTTCCATATAATTTTCTTAGCTAAATTAATAAAAAATAAAAAAATTTAAAAAATAATTCGGGAGTTCGGTTGCAGTGACCGTCCGATAGGATGCCGTGACCGTCCGAAGAAGGATCAATGCATCCGTATCAGACGTGCAAAGAGCCTAAATTTAGTTTTTCTAAACTTAAGTCTGAATCGAGTTATTTACCCAAAACTCAAATCTAAATTGAGTTTAACCCAAGAAATAATACATTGGAAAAATAGGAATTAATTAATTACAAACGAATTATTCCCGCCTTTAAGGCATCATATTCTACTCCCTCCTCATATTTGCCTGCATAAGCATCACGATTCATAGACGTGGGACACATATATAGATTATGTGATATAAAATGTTTTGTAGTTCTTTGAACTTGAGGATATGAGTTGATAAATACAAGAAAATAGCTTAAAATGGTTGAGTAAGCATTTGCTTGCTCTATGAAAACTTTATTAAAGTTGAAATTCCATGTATTAAGTCGGTTAATTTATAATGATTATGATGAATTTACCGCAATGAAAAAAAAGTTCAAAGTTTGTGAGGACAGTCAAGTTGCACTCAGTAGGATGAAAAAGGTAAAACTTGTGAATTTTCAATTTATAAAAAAAAATAAATGTCAAATAGACCATGAGTTTTACAGCAATATGTCAAAATTACCACGAGCTTTAAAAATAAATAAAATAACCACGGCTGACAGTTGCTGTGTAGAGCAGTTGTTCTTTGCAGACAGCCATTGTAGGGTGAAGCTGCCTGTCGTGGATGATCGTTGTAGGGTTGATTTTTAATTTTTTTAATTTTAAAAAAATATTTTTACTGACCAAATACTATTAGAAATTTTTATCATATATATACTATAATATAAGATAATATTGTCAAATGTTTTGTGAATTTTCAATGATTTTAAAATTTATTATAATTTTTTAATATAGAAAATAAAAAATTATTAAAAATACATACATTAATTAAAAATATTGTTTTAATAATTTTTGTATAAAAAATTATAATAAACAGTTAAAAATTTACAAAAGTTTTAACAATATTTTCATATATTGCAATAAATATGTGGTAAAAGTAGGAAAATACTTCTTTTATGCTTTTACTTGCCTTTTTTTTTTTCTTTTTCTCTTTTGGTGAGCTATTTGTTTATTATTTTGTAGTGGGGTTCGAAGAAACCTTGCTAAGATCATTGTTGCATATATCCATAAGAATTAGGCCGTCCAAAATGGGTATTCACTTTTACGAAAAAGGATTTATGCAAAGTTTAAAGTTATATTTAATTGATTATTTTTTATTCTCTTCAAATACTCTGGAATGCTTGAAACCGTAATTCAAGTTAATTTCATAAATCTTTAATTGTTACGTTAATTTCATCAAACATTCTTGTTGTCCAAGAATGAAGTGTAAAACTTGTTTCTTCGTTGTTAGGCCTTGAAAAGACATAATATTTCACGGGATTTTATTGATAAATTGTTTGTGATCAGATAATAATTTGTTCAAAAATTGAATTTTTAGGCAAGTATCGCATAAATGCCACAACATCTAAAAATGCAGATTTTACATGAATTTTAACAATATTTCTAGATTTTGTATTTTCACAGTATTTTGTTCGAATGCAGTTGCCAAGTTTAAAGATGGATTGGAGCGCAAGAAAGAAGCTGAAAGATCATAGAATGAAAGAGAAAATCTCAGCCGAAATAACCAATTTTCAAATTTGGAAACATGAATATCTTTGAAGATTTGGAAATCCTTCCTAATTTCAACTACTTTCCAAACCGATCCAGATCTTCCTCCAAATCGTAAGAGCTTCTTAAATCTGCTCGATCTGTACGAAGTCTACATAAAGGAACGTGAATACCACGGATTGCGTGTGCCAGAATTAGAGAACAAGCTTGCGATCGAGCCCGGGCGTAAATCCGAGGAGGAGGTCGGTGATGGTGATCACAGCGGCGAGGGAACTGAGTTGTGCGAACAACGGTTTCCGACGGCGAGGACGAAAATTCTCTCCCTTTGCTTTTCGTTTTCTCTTTCATTGATTTTACAAGTCTTGACAGCATAAGTTTATGAGTTATTTAGTTTTAATTAAAGTTTGGATTCTTCCTATGTTGATTTGCTTAAGTCGATCATAGTTAATCGTTTATAATTTATTTTAACAAGTGCTTAAATATCTTAACTTGCTTTGATATCATCAAGGACGTCACAGTAATTATCATTACGTGATTGTTAAGACGTTGGTTAAAATCATTAGGTGGTTAAACCGAGTGACACGGTTTAGCTATGAGTGTTTTCGTAACATTCATTCAACCTAGTGCGGTCAAAAGGAACAAGTTTCAAACCCATTATGGCGTAACATTTCACGACTTAATTGTTTAAGTCGTGAGTGTGAAATAGATCAACCAAAGAGGCAACACCAGCCCCAATTTTTTAGAGTTCCGACCGGACCTACTCGATATTGTGGAGGCTGCTGCAGCACTCGTAAATAGCAGTTCAAGTGAACTCGATTTACGAGAAATTTTTTTCAAGATTAATTCTAATTCTCGATTCGACCACCAACTTTACTTTTTTGCACTTTATTTTCTTTAATTTACTTTCTGCATATTAGATTAGATAAAAACCAAATCAAAATGAAGAAAAACTTATTCTTTATTCTTTAGTTCTTTTTGTCAATATTTAAATTAAGATTTTTAGTTTATTTCTTTTACTTTGCTATTTATTCTCTGAATTGAAAGTTGACTTGTCCTCGTGAGATCGATATTTTTATTACTACAGTTGCGATACGTGCACTTGCGTTTTAGCGATTACATTTACGCGCAACATTCATATTATAGATTTTTTTAGTTCTAGAGAGAAGAGAATAAAAATATAAGAGAAAGTACTATTATACTATCTTCATTTTGTAGTGGCACTACATCAAAATCTCCCCCATTAGACCAATCCTTTACTTTATGAAAATATATTGTTGAAGACTAAACAATTTGTCATCGAACAAATAAGGATGAAAGTTCTTCTAAATGGTGGCTTGAGTATAAAGATTTAAAAATACTTTCAAGGAAAGAACCTGTGAGTTCAAGCCAAATTTTCATAAAAAAAATTAATCAAATCTAGCAGATCAAATTTTATAAAATTATATCTGAAACTAATTTGATCTTATATTTGATCAGATCCAAAGCTAAAGTCAACTCTCCTCAAACATTGTAGTTAATTGTTGTCATTTGCTTATTTTGAAATTCATCCGTAATCATTCTTCAATGCATTATGGATAATTTCATCTTTGATTTGTTTTGAAGAGTTGTACATCTTTCTTTAATAGAGCTCGCTCTGCATATTTCAGTGGTAACAATCTCAAGCATGGGTGGCCGTCATTTCTTCTAAAATTCATGTACTAAACAGCTTGAGATCTTTTAGTGTTTAAGGTCAATTTTCAACGGAGCATCTTCTTTGTTGTCGAAAGCATAAGTATGAACAAAACTTGATTGACATTTAGATATGTGAGCTTATATTGTCATTGCATATAAGCTCTCTTTACTTGCGTCTCCTTGCCATATTGCCAACAATTACTTTGAACTCCTTCGTCTTTTGGCTGACGACTCTCAAAGCAAAATTGAGCTTTATGAGAATTGACACCTCATGCTCATTATGTGCAAATCACTTGGAATCATAGGGCATCTCTTCTTCATATGTTTCTTCTCATCTGTCGTTTGGGCAACGGTGAAAGCAAAATTCAGCTTTTATTGACAGATATCCACCATAGTCAGCGCTGTCAAATGATCAATCAAAAAAATAATAAAAAACACTAAGAAGGCTTTGACGCTGATGATCATTGTCTTTTTTTAGTTTACCATGTCTGGGCCGCCCGCAACTCTTGCATCTTCGAGGGAGATTTGACCACTTGGATTTGGTTGCTAAAAGAATAGAGCTTCATGTCATTAAGTTCTTGTATTCCTATTTTCCAAGGCATCTAGCTATGATCGAATCCCCTTGGAGTTCCTCCAAATCGGCCCGTTCCAAGTTAGCTCTTCGAGTGAGTTTAGATTTTCACTAATTGTGTTTTTTTTTGTTTCTCTCTTCTCTTCTCTTCTCTTCTATGTAGGTATAACGTATTTTGTATCTTTGTTATTTTTTATTTGTATTAGAATTATAATAAGAAATCACTCTCGTGTCTGATGTATTTTTATTTGATTGTGGTTTGACGAGGCACTAAATTGTGGCTTCTCTGCTATACTTTTGCAATTTCTACTCCTACTTTGTCTATAACTAGATGAGTGCTGACTTGTAGTTTTTTTTTTTACGGATTTAGTTTGAACAGATTTGATGTAAAATTTTATTTGATCAATATACTTAATTTATCAAAAAAATTATTACTTGAACTACATATATGTTAAACTGGAAATTTAAAATAAATTTTGCAGCAATAGCTCTTAGCAGGACGTGTTTTCAACAAAAAAGTTGGTTATATTTATAGAACATTGACGGGGAGAGGGGGCGTCCTTGTCAACAAGCTAACATATGTGTTCACAAGGACGTCAGCCCTCAAGGGAGGACGACTCTGCGAATTGCAGGTGTCATTGCTTATTTAACTGGTGGAGGTCTGCATGGTCACAGTCACATGTTTCCGGCGGTCGTATTCTAGGATTAATTTGTATTATTTAATACAGAGGTTTTGATTTAATTTATTAGTTAAATTTGGGTTGCCTGTAAAGATATATACATTTATATTTATATCAATTGGTTAGAGAAAAGTTTTCCAAACAGGGCATCTTGTACGACCAATACTAATGAATGGATTTCGCCCGTGTTCTGAAGTCTTGATGTTTTGAAAGTGAGTAAAGCTCTTGAGTAATGAAGAGTTAAAGCTTCAAGGTGATTATTCTTGATTTCTAACACTAAGTTGACCTAATGCTGTCATTATTGAGAGAGAAAAAACACTCTTTTTTCACAACAGTTTTAATAATCACCCACATGCAACTATTTCAGCAAAAAAGGTCAATTAGTGGGAAAATGGAATGATATTCTCTCGACCGACCAATTGTATTTCTAGTTCCCTTAGGGCTGTGAGATCACATAAATTCATGGTTGATATCCGTGAGTCATGCTTACAACTACGAGACAAATACTAAATTATGACTTTTTTTTTATCTTCTCCAATAAGCAATTAGTCATCATATGTGCCAGGTGAAAGAAAATCACATAAAAATAGTATTTGACTTCACATTTGAACCGGATGAACAGTCATTTTCCATGGTTTATTCACCTTTAAAATCTAAATGACCAAGGATGGCACAATGGAGCGAGATTTTAGAAAACAAAATAATCACTATAAAAAATTGACTAATTAATTTTCTGACTCAGTCATATATTAGTGCATAGATTGACATTTGTACCATTTATCATTTTTTCATATACTTGTATTATTTGTCATTTTCTTAGGTGTATTATCTTTTGTTTTGTTATTCATTTGTATGTATGCTTATGTATGAGCTAATCGTTTATATATGACATGTTTGGGTAGAATTAATGAATGAAATCATAATGAATTACATTGAGAAAGTTCTACACTTGATACACCATTTAACGATGTCCTCATCTAGGTCACATGAGCTAATAACTAGACCAACGACGGGGTTCAAATGTTATAGCAGAGTGATTCTTTTGGGACTCTTGAAAACCATGATCTTGGACAACAATTGCAGATGTCGAAGATCTTATGTCACACGATATAATATTATGGCATGCTTGGCCACATGTGATATACTGTCACTTGACTATACGCAACGATATAAATTTGTAATTATTTTCAACATAGTCATCATAGGTTTATCGCTTGTATGGAGTATAACATTGTTGAATAACTTGCTGAGATTATTTAGACGTATATCACGCTTTAAATTTAAATGCAATGCAAGGATGGCCCATAGATAATGAATAGGTAGATGATTTAGTAATTCTAGATTTTTAAATTCTCTTCCGAATTTGCCTTCTGTAGAAGCTCGAGTTGCACTTCATAAGGCTTATGCATACACTTTTCCACGAAATCACTATTTTAAATTTGCATATAAATGGTTAAGAGAAAAATGATGTTATGCGAATTGCATGGTCTTGTTCACGGCTTCAGCCAACCCTAAAAGAATAATTTTATGAATGATAAATAATTTAGTAAGCTCTATGAAAGTGCGTCTACGTATTATTTATCGTTATCTTATACACTAGTAGTATTTGTCATTTTCTTATATATTTGTATTATTTTTTCGGATGAGTTGGTAGTTTATCTATGGCATGTCGAGATAGAATTAATGAATGTCATAATGCTGGATTATATTTTGTACATTTTATACACCATTTAATGACGTTCGCATCAAGGCCACATGGTCACAAGTTAGACCAATGATGGGGTTCAGAAGGTGCAGCAGACATGTTCATTTGAGACGCTTTGGTATCGACGTTGAAACCCATGAACGTCTCATCATCTTCATGGTCTAGGATGCCAATTATATATGTCCAAGCTCTTCTGTCACACGATCAATTGTTCTCACTGGCTTGCCACATGTTGTACAATGTTACTTGACTATACATAGCATTATAGATTTTTGGGTCATTTGCAATATTATCACTATAAGTTTATCTCTCGCTGGGAGTATAACATTGTTAAATGGTTGTGTAACATTATTTAGACCTAAAACACACTTTGAATTGGAAGAGAATGCATGTGCCGGCCAATGCCATATACGTATGGCCCATAAATAAGAAACAGCTAGAAGATTTAGTAATTTCAGATATAGATGACATCTTGAATTGCTCAGTACTATAGGGATCCCTGGGCTTCTATAACTATAGTACTAAAGTTGAGCTTTGCAGAAGAGCCTGGCTCGAGAGTTGTTCCTTGGGCTACCATAACGTTCACTGCTTTTGCTAACACCTGCAAAAAATAATTTTGTGAGTGATAAATAGTTTAATAAGCTCTCCAAAATTGTATTTATGTATAATTTCTCCTGGTTTGATATGATAGTTGAGCTCGTCCCATGCCCCCTCTCTCACTGTCTATATTATTTCTTAGCCGCGGTAGAACTTATATCTACGAGTTCATGCTTTTTAACTTCACTACCCTCACAACTAAGGAATATAACACATTGTTTTTATCTAACCCAACTCCTATAAGAAGATGATCGGGAGTTGCACTCTTGAGATGACAGCCATCTAAAAAAAATTAATCTCGCATAATTAACGACAAATTACATGCATGAGTACACACATATAAGTTCTTTTAAATTTATAGACAGCTTGATGACCACTTCTGTATATTAACTTTGTTTGAATGCCGACTCTACTTTCAAGATTACATCACACTATCTTCTCACGAGCACAAAGATCTTGGTACTGCTCGTATTATTATCCTTGATTCATTTGACGAGACTATGATCCTTTATTATCATCTCTATGATAGAAGATACATCTCACATATAATGAATTTTGAATCAATCAGTTCATGTGTGGATTGTCTATTTTTTGAGCGGGCGTGCATTCATTCACAAATTGTATATTTGAATGAAAAATTCATCGTTCATTCTCGATGTGTGAAGCCTCCACGGACAACCATCATCACATACCATCGTTAGTCGATGTGATTCACTTTTTTTAAATCCGATACAATTACCATTTGTCACGGTATACAACACAATTTCTTCTTTGAGATCCTTTGTACCGTTGTATCTTTTTGCGGCTTATAACTTGCTCTTTACAGCAAGTTGTAGTGGCAAGATCGTGCATTCGAACCCCTCGTCTTTGTTCTTATGCAACCAGCGACACGTCACTGTAGAGTAGCTTGTATTCCCAATCGATATTCACTTTGACCTTTTGAATTGGCTTCTTCGATGATGCATCGTAATTCTACCAATTACTTGAACTTCTATCTATATTGCAAAAATAACTAAGTATTTGTAATAATTTTTTGCTCAATGGTGTTTTTGTACTAATTTCAAAATCTAAATCGATTAGGATATTTATATAAATCCAGTAGGTGAGTGCCTGTATGAGGGTCCGACCCCTTCAAACTATGCTTGGTAGGATGGCCAGACCCTTCAAACCCCTATGTCGCCCATCGCCCTTGATGTGGGAGATTTACAAGGGGATATACTCCTAGCTAGTATCCTCTCCATCAGGAGTGGGGAGTTTAGGCGAGGGTCTCATCCCTCTCCTCGGGAGGTTCACCACCTGTATGAACTCAATGCATCTGTTGCAGGGGGTGGACTCTGGGTGATGATCCCTTGCGCCTACAGTGTGCTATGGGTGGACAATTTTTTTTATCGAAACTGACATACTGATCTAGATCATAACTTAATTGTCTCGTTCTAGTCCGACATGATTGTGTACCGACATAATTCTAGTCCTAAAATTTTAGTAGTCGGATCCTATTTTTGTCAAGAACCTCACCCGACTATGTTGAGCTTTATTTAGATTTAATAACTAATGATATATTGAATAATTTTAATAAATTTAAGTTTCAATTTTTTTATACTAAAATTACTAAATATTATATTGATGTGACTATTTTAATTTATTTCTTTAATTCAATATTATATATTTTCATATTAATATTATGTATTTGGTATAATTTAAATTATTTTTGATATTATTATATTTTAGTAAGTTGAAATTATGTTATTTTTTATTAGTGGGAAAACCCAATACCCGATCGAATCAAGACCAAATTTTTGGTTTGGTTATGGTGTGACCCAATAACGTTTAATCCCGATTATGTTGTTAAAATTTTAAGAACACAATATATTAGTTTGATTTTATTTTTTCTAAAAACTAGATCAACTCGAACCACTTCTACTCCTACCATGTGCTAACGTGGAGGGCTGTAGCGAGGGATCACACCGAAGCCACTCACCTAGTCACCAGGGTGAGGGTCGGGTACTGATTTGCAACCGGAGTGAGCCACCGATCTAGCCCCAATGAGCGTAGAGAATTTTAATAATATAGTTGCTCATTTTGCATAGAACTTAGCCTCGGAAACACCTTCCAAGAAAGATCGGGAGCGACCAAAGGTTGTGATCAATTGGTGTCCGAACACTCCCGGCCACGAGACGCCCAACGCACACCCCCTCGACCATGTCCCGACGGCCAGTGGAGAATCGGCCATCGACACTACAGGATTTCGGTGCTACGGAATAAGTGACCGGCGTGGGAGAACACTCGATCCATTTCTCACGGATCAAGTGCTCTCCCATGAAGACCGAGTCTTCGGCCACCTTATGCCGATTATCTGTCACATTTATTTTAATCAGCAAATAAATGTTTAGAGAAGGAATAGAAGCATGCCTAAAGAGGAATAGCAAAAGATACAACCACAACCAAGTGTCGGGTGCATATTATTGGGAGCCTCGGTCAACTAAGAGAAGCTTCGGTCAACTAAGGGTCTTATGCCGAATTTTATTGACCACTTTATTTAATTATCTGAGTAATCAGATTATTTGGTCAAGGGAAAGTCACGGTTCAAATTGGCTCGCGCCAATCCCCCGGTGTTCGGAGCATGGTCAACCTATGGTCACCTTTGAAAGAGCACGCGCGCCCATGAGCAACCGCAGATCTTTATTCAAACTGGCCACGCGCACTCCTTCACTCAGTCAACCAAGGAGCGTCTGGAGTCTCCATTTCAAATTAGCCTGCGCCAATCCCTCGATACCCAGAGCATGGTCAACCCACGGTCACCATTTGAAAGAGCCCGCGCGCACCCTCCCTCTGTCAACCGAGGGTCTCCCCCGGTCCACCATGGTCTACCCCGGTCCACCATGGTCTACATTCAAATCTGCACACACCCTTGTTAGATCGAACCTTCAGCTGAAGAGGAGCATCTTTGATCTCACCATGGTCAAAGAAGATCCTCTCCTAGTTGATCCAAGATGTTCCCCGGATCGTAGTGCTTAGATTCATTCCCTCTCACTTAAGAGGCAGAGACAATTTTAATAAGAATTGTGCAATCGCACCATCTTCCTACAGTTGAAGGTCTTTCCGACGTAAACTTCTCCGGTGAGTCATATCCAGCCAAGAGCGTCAACCCTTGCGAGCACGATCGGTGCGTCATATTCGAGTGCAACCAAGGTCTACCAAGACGAACACTTTGATTGCTCAAGTGTTCGGATTGTTCGACCTCACCATTCCTTTCTATCCTTCCCAAGCCCATTACTCACTCATTGAGCTATCACCTTTTTCCCCTTGCCCGATCACGAACACTCATTGAGCCGCCTCATTATTTCTCCGAGTCATTTATCTATTTTCCACGTTATTCACCACCATTCCCCATTTACTTCACTTTCCTACTCTAAAGCTTCCATTCGCACGAGCCCATTTTCTGTGTGCCACACAAACTCCTTACCCGAGCCCCGTGTGCGCGCACCTGTTCGATCACGACGTATGAACCCTACCGGGTAGCACATCAGGTACTCCTGACAGGATTTATTTAATACATTTTTAAAACTATAATTTTTTAAACTTATTTTTTTAAATTTGAGTTTTTTAATGTTTTTTATCCAAAAAAGATAACTGACTTGACAAACTCTTATTTCAATTTTCAATTCAATTCTTCGAATCTCCATACATCCAATAAATCCATTTTGAAACATTTTACATCTGCGTTAGATCTAAAACAAAGGATAATTAGTGATTAATATAATGCTCAAATGGTTCACGTACATGCAGATTGTATGTTAATTTTGGGGTAAAAGTTACAAAAAAACCTTGAATTTCAAAAAAATTGGAAAAAAATCTCAAATTAATAAAAAAAACAAAAATGACCACGGATGATGGACGCTGGAGGGTGTTGCAATTCGGTACAAACTGCCATTGTAGAGTAGAGACGTCTACCTGATATTTTATTTTCTTTAAGCCTATATTTCAAGAAGTCATCTATTTTTATTTAATTTATCAATAAAATTCATAAAAAACTATTAAGTAAAAGATGATTGGAAGTAATTCTTGTTTATAATTTTACAACTCTAGGTTTTAGTTCATGATTGTTCTATTAAAAATTTTTCGCTTCTACAGGTGATCTACATATTTGAATGGAAAACTTGAATATAAGCATTCATTGCTGATTATGCAATATTTTTATCTAAAAGACTTTACATTCTTATTATAAGAAGCCATGTTACATGTGTTTTCAAGTCACAATTAATATCGACATAAGCACGTGAAAAGGTCGTGCCAGGCTCGAGCTCAATATTAAATATTTAAAACCATGCTCTTACGTGGGTCACAACCTTTCTATCTTCTTGCAACAAGAAGATCAATCTCGACATGGCAATCTCAACTACCAAATGAACAACAAAAAAAAGCCATGGATTAAACAAATTTCTGTGGACTTCCTTTTGGATGCGAATATGTCGTTAAAAACCGCAAGTGCACAGTCAAGTAATATAAAAGATATCGATCCCACGAGGATAATGAAATCTAATGTTTTCCGAATACGATGTAAAACAGTTAATTAAAAATTGATAAAAAGTTTGAATGGTTTTCTGGATAAAAATCTAAATAAATGTAATTAAAATAAATAAGGGAAGATAGTCAAACTTCAGTAAAAAAGAAGGTTAGATTCGAGTTTCTCTATTTATTTATTCACGCTGTAAGCATGCACTGCAGCACGTTTTGAAGGAAAGGAATTCGAATTAATCAATGGCTGGCGTCGCCTACCGATTCGGTTCTTCTCTCACCTTCTTCCAATCTTATGGCAAGAACAATGAGATCCAAACACTTTAATTATAGATCCTAATCATTTATCCTCGAGCTATCGTTTAAGTTAAACAAAAACGATTTTGTTAAAATTCAAAACAAATATTAACAATCCGAGTAATTTAACTAATTTCTATGTGATTTCTAATGATGTTTTAGATCTCACTAATTTCGTTATAACTGTGGCGCCCAGATTATACACGATAAACAATTAAGATCTAGTTAAATTAATCAAATGGCTAAAAACTGAGAAATCGTAAATGGGTACTTCCCAAATCCAACCTAATAAAAACTTAGCTCATGTTTGAATTAAAAACAACGCAAATATGTTTGGTAAACATAATTACAGCACGCTAAAAAGATATAACTGGATTCACCGTCGCTTTCTTCAAAACCACCGGTGGCGTCCCGCGAGTTCTTGAATTGGCTCCAGTTATCCATTTCAAATCGTACGGTGTGGCTGCGTCTCCTCTGCGTTTCCGTCTATCTCCCGCTCTCTAGATCTGAATGGTTCCTCCTCCTCTCTATTTAAAATCGTGGTAGCTAGCTTCCTTCTCCAAAACCGAATTAGGAATCCCTTGATTTGTGGAGATTTTATTCTCTCCAATCCGTCAATTTTGCCATTTAAATTCCTCCGATCTTATCTCTTTTCAGCTCTCGCTTTCCATTCTTATCCAGCATAATCCCTGCATAAAAGAAAATCAATCGAACAAATAACATAATTCCCGAAATTGCCAAAATTAACGTGATTTCATTAACTGCCCGCGGATTCTGTGTTGTAGTGTGAGCTGCAGCACCAAATACAGATTCTAGCATAAAATCCCTCAATTTATTACTTAAGGTTTAACAATTTTCATAAATTTGATGGACATAAATTTATCAACATTCAATCCTTCAATTCCTTTCAATAGGGTGTGTGTGCCGCCTCAAACGAATTAATATATCGAGTAATTAGAAACATCGCAACATGCATAAATTCTTTCACCTTATCTTTCGAATAAAAAATTTCAAGCATATTAAAGATCATCTAAAATAAAACAAGCCAATAATAACTTTAAAGGAAAGACTTTCAATTGGTGCCTTCTCTTTGGTTGTACCGCCTTTTTACTTGAAGGCACGTATGAGTACCTGATGTGCCTTCCTTGCGGGTCAGCGCACCCGCACGCGGGGCTCGAATTGGGGTTGCGTGCGGCAAACATGAAAATGGCTCGTGCGAATTGTGGAATTTTGCGGAATCGTATTGTGGTGGAAATAATGGGGAATGGTTAAAAGAAAGTGGAGATGGCTCAGTGAAATATGAGAATGACTCGGAAGGTGGAAATATGGTGATATCAGACTTGTGGAGGAAAATGGTGATCGCTCGGTGGAGGGGATGGACTCTTCAGAGTTTTTGGATGTAGATGGCTGGACAATTTGAACACTTGAGCAATCAAAGGGTTCTCCTCGGTAGACCTCGCCCGCACTCAGATATGACTCACCGATCGTACGTGTGAGGGGTGACGTTCTCGGCCGGATATGACTCACCGAAGAAGTATACGTCGGAGGGAGCTTCGACTGGTTAGGAAGAAGGTGCTTTGCACAATTTTTACTAAAAAATCTCTCTATCTCATTAAAGTGTAAGTGTTACACTTAAATACTAAAAAACGTAAAAGATAAAAGCTAAGAAAGATAAGCTAAGCCCTTAGATGACTTGAACGCCTTGGATTAGCTTCGAGAAGGCTCTAGTTGACTTTAGGCTCGGTTCATGAGGATTGGCACGGTTGGCTTTGATTCTTGACCGAAAGTGACCGTGGTTGACCGAGAGGCTGCATCGGGTGGGCGGAGCTCCGAATAAGGAGAGATTGGCTCGAACCTATTTGGATCTGGGGCTTCTAAAGGTCTCTCGGTGGTCAACTCAAAGTAGCGCGCGGTCTGGTTCTTCGATGGTCCGATAATGACTTGTGCATGTGCGTGGGCGCATCCGAATGGACCGAACCAGAGGTTGTGCATATCCGAATATCAAGGGATCCGTGTGGTTGTTTTGCAAAGCTGTTGCTCGAAGATCCTCTGATGATTTAACAGCTTGATCACGGATTTTATGGATGAAAATCCCTTGAGGCTCGCCGGTTGTTGTCGATCGGCCTTGCACGCGCGCCCGGTGGATACTCTTCGGACATCTAGAGATATGTCCTTGCCAATTTGAACATTGTCCTTTCTTTGATCAAATAACCAAAATACTTAAGGATTTAAGTAAAGTGGCCGATGGAATTTGGTCAAGGTCTTCTAGTGGGCCGAAGGTGGGCCGAGGCTTGACCGATGGTCGGCCAATGTTCGGCCGAGGCTGTCCTTCGTGGGCCTTCGCTTATGCAATGTGCGCTCCTCTTCTTCGGCTGTCTTCTCTTCCTTTTGAAGGCTAATTGCTGGCTGAAAAGAAATAAACTAAGTGTGACCGAAAATAGGGCACATGGTTGAACACTTGATCCGTGGGGAATTGGATCGAGCGTTCTCCAATGTCGGTCACTTATTCCATCGGGCCGAAGCCCTAGTGGACTTCGACAAAGCCGACGACCGTGTCTCCATTAGTCGTCGGGTCGAGTTCGTGGGGCGTCTGTTGGGCGCCGGGCGTGTCTCGGTCGAGAGCCCCGGCCCTGTCATGGGCCGGTGCGTCGGGTGTGTCGTGGCCGGGCGTTGTCGGACACCACATGATCGAGATTTTAGGTTGTTCCCGATCATGTTCGGACGGTAGTTCCGAAGTAATGTTTCCTGCAAAATAAGCAACTAAGTTAGTAAAATCTTCCGTGCTCGTCGGGTCCATGTCCGTGATGTGCTCCGGTTGCACATCAGTACCGGCCCCCGAGTTACTCAACAAATATTTTCTCTAAGAAGAACACCATTTTTTTTTGTTTTTTTTTCTTTCTCTCTTTTTTTTTTAAAAATAAAATTCCATCCTTGAACTTTAATATTGGCCTAATCTTAAGTTAAATTTTCTCGCTTACGCTTGTCTTCCCATCATCTAAGATAAAGTTTCCAAATCATATACACTCGACATCAATATCTTGCTCTCAACATTAATACCCTCTGAGGAGGTTTGTGTGAGAAAGGAATAGTCGGGATATCCTAACCTATTTCTTGGGAGATTAAAAACAATTTGGTTTTTGAAAAACTAAATTGCTAAAATTAAAAAAAATCCTAGGCAAAGTTGGAAACATCTCATACTCTTCACTGACTCTTTTTTCTTCGTTTGTTTTTACTAGTGTTTAACTACCCTCCCCAAACTTAAATAAGACATTGCCCCAATGTCGGCAATTTAAAATTAAGCACAAAAAGATAGTTAAAACACTAGTAAAAATTACTCTCCTGGAATTCAGTGTTGTGCCTCATCATTTGAATGAGGCGCTGTGGGACTACCAAACAATTTTGGAAAAGCTGGAAATTGAATCTTGGAATTTTTCGGGTTGTGTCCCTCGCTTCAGCATAAGAGAAATATGAATCTAAATTATCAGTGAGGCATTTAAGTTGTATTTCAAGCATACTGAGTCTGGATTCCATGAGCTGAAAGCTCTGCGCTGTAGAGTGAGCTGCAGCTAAGGGTGGGTGTGGGTCGGGTTGGGTCTGGGAAAATCTTTACCCGACCCAAACCCTATAAGAGAAAAAAAAATTACCATATCGGGTTACGATTGATAGATTATCCAAACACAACCCGACCCTATTCTTATTGGGTCAATACGGGTCGGCTTATCGGGTCATCAACATTAAATCAAATTAAATTCATCCAAATATAAAATATCATTCAGCATGCTCTAAAATTCATCAATCGATAATACATATATATTACATCAATATAAAATAACTATTCATCAATCGACATTTACAACATCATTCTAACGCTTCATTATATGTTTTATAATCTACCAAATAATCAAAGACAACATTACCTAAAATATATTCCATCATGTACTGGCGAGTCATCTCACGCGACACCATGGACTTCTTGATGGGATCGAACTTGAAGTTCTTCACATCGTAGGAGGAAGAAGAAGCGGAGATAGAGAGCCCAACCTTGGCGGCAGACCTAGCCGGAAGGGGGCGGAGGGAATGGGGGTAGGGCAGAGGAGCGCCATTAAAGGAGCTCTCGAAGAGGGATGCGGGGTGGAGCTCAGCGGAGAGTGTGGAGGCGATAGACGAAGAAGCCATGGAGGGAGAGGGGAGGGAGAGATAGGGAGAGGGGAAGAGAGATGAGGGGTTTTAATGGCGAAATAGAGAATATATCAGAGAGAGTTCGTGGAGAGAGGATAGAGGAAGAGAGGCGTAGAATGGATGGGGGTCTGCAGCAAGTAGCAGCCATGGCGGAGAAATAGTGAAAAAACGAGGAGTGCACTTTTCTCTATCATTTTTGTTTGTCCTCTTGCCTCTCCTTATTTCTGATAAAACGAACAGCGAAGAGGCGGGTAACTTCGAGTAAAAACGGTTCCCGCGGGTCGGGTCGGTAGTTACCCTAACCCGATTCTAACCTGTAAATTTAAAAGTTTTTTTTAAATGCTTTATCCGTTACCCGCCCCGAATCGACCCGTATATGGTGGGTTGGGTAATTACCCACTGGTCGGGGCGGGTTTGCCCAGCCCTAGCTGCAGCGGCAGACTGTGAAACATATTTCTTGGCAGTGACAGGCAGCTTTTCACTCTCCTCTTGAGTAATTCGAAACATTGTTAACGGGGTTATAAACCCTGTTGTATTTACCTTTTCGTCATGTTCCGAAACCTGCACTTTTACAGCTAAACATAAATCCGATATAAGAGAAGGAAACAGTAGTTGACTGTTGCATTTCATCGCAATTGCACAGAGAGCATTAAAATTTATTAAGCCAACATTGATGTTTTTTTCAGTTATCAAACAGTATAACAATATGACTCTCTCCTTAACCACATGCTGACCATGGGACGATGTGATAATTTATATTTTATGAAATGATACAATACCTTTGCTTTTGGATTTAAACTTACTCTCGGTATGGAATAGGCCCTGGCCTTTGATATATCCCATGTGGTCCCTGGCTCAGCAACATGCAGCAGCACTTCTTGAAGGAAGGTGGCCGAATCATCTACCAACAGCTCTGTGTGCTCATCCCAAATGTTTGAGATCTCATAATATTTGTTGATGATATCATGAGTGAAAGTTACTGCTTTTCCTCTAACAGATACGAATTCTGGGTCATTCTCATCAAAATTGGCGTAAAATTCTCGGACTAAATTGCCAATCGGATCATCTAGTTTTGCACAAAATTTCTCCCATCCCCTACTGGATATAACACTGTTAATATATACAGTGAAGTGAGAAAAGGTACCATCCAATTGTTCAAAACCTTTTTCCACAGCAAGCGACCTTTTGTTGAATTGCTCAAATCTTTGTTCGGCTTCCTCATAGACGAACTTTGGTGCCTTTTGCTTTCTTTTTATCTTTCTTGCAAACATCTTAACTCTTCTTTTCGGGGTACCCAAAGATAAATTGTTGTCATCTGACCTTACCGAATTAACTTGTTCTGCAGCTTGCAAATTTTGGGAAGCAACAAGATGCTGCTGTTCCTCCATATTTTTGTGCTGTGGAGTCTGTTCCTCGTCTTCTACTTCTGGAATAGGCGTTAAGCAATGGATTTCTTTGGAGCGCCTAATGTATGTTCTTTCAATAATCCCAACCTGTGTGATTTTTGTTGGATTTTGCTTCATTCTGAGCAGAATGTGTGCAATCTCGGGCTGCGGTGATGTGGGCTCTGATGAACTCGATTTTTTCTTTGCCTTTTTTGTTCTGAATCAATGGTGTTTCTTCTTCATCACTGGAGTCGTCGTCAATTAGGTGTTGTTCTGTAGCCGTGTTCGAATTTTGGGGAGCAGCAGTTCGAACCCGATGTCGCAGAACTCTATGCGATTTTGTTGTAATCGGGCGGACCTCCTTCTTGTTTTTCTAAACTCGTACCTTCTGTTTCCCATCTTCGTTGGTCATCTTTTGATTCTCCTCTTCGTTGTTTATCTTCTGTGATTGTTTCTCGTCTGTAACCCTAGCTTCAGTCTTCCGCAGTTTCCTTGATGAATACATCGCAATACTCGATGATGCTGAAGTTATGTCTGTTGGGTCTGCTCTGCTATAAGGAAGGAGGTCGCAGCGACGAAGGAGAAAAATCTGCAATAGGAAAGGAAATCCCGGGAGAATAGGAGCGAAAATAGATGGGAGATTTGGAAACAAGTAAAAAACTCTAAACTTAACTCTAATACCCTAAATAGACCCAACAACAGTAAAATCGACTTAAAAGAGTTAAAAATCACCGAGGGTTGCCTCCCTTAAGCGCTTGTTTTAAAGTCGACGGCCCGACTCTCCGCTGCAGCGCATCATGCAGCGTCGTCCAACAGCACGGACGAATTTTGCTCCTCGCCTGCTAAATTTTCCAGAAAGAGTTTTACGCATTGACTTTGAAATATTTTCCAGTTGCTTCTTTGAAAAGTTCAATCATTCCAAAGGTCGTGACATTCGATATCAAGAATGGTCCTGACCATCTTGATTTTAGCTTCTCGGGAAAAAGTTTTAGTCTTGAGTTATAAACCAGTACTTTCTGTCCAATCTTGAACGTTCTCTCCTGAATATTTTTGTCGTGCCATTTCTTGACTTTCTCCTTGTAGATTGCAGCATTCTCGTAAGCATTTAATCAAAATTTGTCCAGCTCATTCAATTGAAGCATCATTTTCTCTCCAGCAGCATCTGCATCTAAATTTAATTTTGCAACAACCCAGTGAGCCTTGTGAATTAGCTCGACTGGGAGATGACATGCCTTCCCAAAAACCAGTCTGAAAGGAGATGCTCCAATCGGTGTCTTGTATGTTGTACGGTATGCCCACAACGCATCTGGCAGCTTAGATGCCCAATCCTTCCTTCTGGGGTTGACTACCTTTTCCAGAATCTTTTTAATCTCTTGATTCGACACCTCTGCTTGTCCATTTGCTTGAGGATGGTAAGCTGTATTCACTTTATGCTTTATCCCATATTTAGCTAATAAGCTCTGAAATTGCCTATTGCAAAAATGACTTCGACCATCGCTTATGATCGCTTTTGGAGTACCGAATCGAGTGAAAATATTTTGATGTAGAAAACCCATAACAGCCTTGGCATCATTTTTCTGTAATGGCACCGCTTCTAACCATTTGAAGACGTAATCAACTGCCAACAAAATATACTGATTTCCGAACGATGAGGGGAATGGTCCCATGAAATCGATTCCCCAAACATCGAAAAGCTCGACTTCTAAAATATTTGTGAGTGGCATCTCGTGTTTTCTTGATATGTTTCCGCACCGCTGGCACTTATCACATGTTTTAACAAATTCATTAGCATCCTTGAAAAGTGTAGGCCAGTACAAACGAGATTGCAAAACCTTTGATGTTGTTCTTATTCCTCCGTAGTGTCCTCGGTATGGTGTTGTATGGCAGTGCTGCAGCACAAATGAAAATTTGTCTTCTGGAATGCACCTTCTTATAATATAGTTTGGACACTGTTTAAACAAATATGGCTCCTCCCAGAAATAGTTACGGGCATCATGTAAAAACTTCTTTCGCTGTTGATAAGAATAACCGAACGGAATAATCTTGCTGACCAAAAAATTCACTATATCAGCATACCATGGAGTTGCAAAAACTTGAAACAATTGTTCATTTGGAAAATTCTCTAGGATCAGTTTGTTGTCATTCAATTCTTTTTCAGTTTCAAACCTCGATAAATGGTCAGTAACTTGATTTTCTGTACCCTTTTTATATCGGATTTCAATATCGAATTCTTGCAGTAAAAGGACCCACCGAATCAATCTTTGTTTGGCATCCTTCTTTGTGACTAAATACTTTATAGCCGAGTGATCCGTGTAAACTATAACCTTGGTCCCGACAAGATATTGCCGAAATTTTTCAAAAGCAAAGACCACTGCTAGCAACTCTTTTTCCATAGTCGTATAATTAACTTAAGCTTCTAATAACGTTTTACTCGCGTAGTAGATCGAATAAAAAATTATGTTCTTCTTCTGCCCCAGAACTGCGCTCACAGCATAGTTGCTAGCATCGCACATTAGTTCGAATGGTAAAGTCCAATCCGGTGCTACAATAATAGGCGCTGAAACCAACCTCTTCTTTAACTACGTGAATGTTGTGAGGCATGCTTCATCAAATACAAATGCCTTATTGTTTTATAGCAGAGAGCATAAAGGGTTTCGTGATCTTAGAAAAGTCTTTTATGAATCGACGGTAAAAACCACTATGTCCTAGAAAACTTCTTATACCCTTTACATTCATCAGTGGGGGCAATTTTTTGATAATTTCGATCTTCGCTTTATCAACTTCAATTCCTTCTTTCAAAACCCGATGACCAAGAACCATACCCTCGGTAACCATAAAGTGACACTTCTCCCAATTCAGCACAAGATCTGTTTCTAAACAACGTTTAAGAACCACTACTAAATTATTTAAACAGTCTTGAAAGGAGTTACCCATTATCGAGAAGTCGTCCATGAAGATCTCCTTAACTTGCTCCACCATATCCGAAAAGATTGACATCATGCATCGTTGAAAAGTGGCTGGAGCGTTGCATAATCCGAAGGGCATTCTTTGAAACGTGAAAGTTCCGTACGGGCAGGTGAAGGTAGTCTTTTCTTGATCTTCGGGCGAGATAGAGATTTGATTATATCCCGAGTAACCATCAAGAAAACAGTAGAACTCCTTCCCTGCTAACTGATCCAACATTTGATCAATAAATGTCAGCGGGAAATGATCCTTGCGTGTCATTTTATTTAACTTCCTGTAATCGATGCACAATCTCCATCCTGTAACGGTTCTTGTCAGTATCAATTCTTCGTTTTCGTTGGTAACCACTGTAGTGCTGCCTTTCTTTGGAACACAATGCATAGGACTAACCCATGAGCTATCGAAAATTGGATAAATAATCCCCGCATCTAACAGTTTGATAACCTCTTTTTTAACTACTTCCTTCATAGCCGGGTTAAGTCGCCTTTATTGTTCAATTGATGGTTTGTGGTTTTCCTCCATAAGAATTTTGTGCATACAGATACTCAGGCTTATTCCCTTAATGTCAGCTATCGACCAACCAATTGCGCCCTTGATTTGCTGCAACACAGCTAACAGCGCAGCTTCTTGTTCCTTGTCCAGTCCAAAAGATATAATTACCGGCAACGTATTGTGCTCTCCTAGAAATGCATATTTTAAGTGCTGCGGCATCGGCTTCAGCTCTTGCTGCAGCGGCTCTTCTACAGAATTTTTCAGTAACCTTCCTCCAGTGTTTTCTCTGTCCAGAATTTCAAATTTTGGTTTTATCCACACCTTTGATACTATTCGTTTCTCTGATTTAGTCTCTTCTTCTGCTTCTTCTTCGCTATCTGAATTTTCAAACGCTATAGAGCAGCAATCTTCTATAATATTATAGCATTCTTCTTCTTCATCGTCGGGAAATGTCATTACCTTTAGCACATTAAACTTCACATTTTCTTCATTCACCCTCATCGTAAGTTCTCCTTTCTCAACATCAATCAATGCTCGTAAAGTAGCTAAGAACGGTCTCCCCCAAATGATCGACATATACCTATCAACTTCGCAATCCAGAATGATAAAATTGGCCGGGAAGATCAGCTTGTCGACTTTTACCAACACATCTTCTATTTTTCCTTTCGAGTAGGCTATCGATCTGTCCGCCATCTGTAGAGTTACAGACGTGCCAGATCGTGATTTCCGATAGTGCACGGGATAGTAAAACTTCTCGAATCCTTCAGCTTCGGTGAGATTTTATTTTGCAGAAAATAGCTGCATTCTTCCGTCATGGCTACGGTTTTGAATTCTCCCACTCTTCTTTTCCGTGATAAAATATCCTTCATAAACTTGGCATACCTCGGCATTTTCTTCATCGCTTCTATCAAATGAATATTTATATGCAATTGCTTCAACACATCCAGGAATTTTTGAAATTGCTTATCTTCATATTGCTTCTTAAGCCTTTGTGGAAATGGTGGTGGTTGTCTTTCATGTGAACTAACAGGTGTGTGTTTTTGTGGCTTCTGCGCTACAGCACTGGATGCGGCGCCATTTAAAATTTCCTCACTAGATGTAGCACCATTTAAAGCTGTATTTTGTGCTTCTTCTGTAGGGACCTGTTCTGCATCTATTTCTTCCAACAACTCTTTATCAATCAATTCTGGGTCCTTGACAGTCTCAACCTCTCGCCCATTCCTTAGCGTTATTGATTTACAATGTTCCTTGCCTTCCCGTCTTGGTACCTCCGTTTCGCTCGGTAAAATTCCATTCTGTCTAACATTTAGTGCCTGGGCAATCTGTCCAACTTGCATTTCAAGGTTACGTTGTGACGCTATTTGATTCTGAATCAATGTAGATAAACCTTGAACTGTAGTTGATAACCCTTGAACTGCATTATCGTTTTTAGCCATGTACTCGGCTAAATGTTGCTCCACGGATTTTGTAGATTCAAAATGAGATTGACGGGGTTGCTGAAAATTTGTTGCTTGATTATTTCCAAGCTGAGGTTGCTGAAATCCCTGGTTATTCGTACGGGGTTGCTGTTGGTTCTAATTAAATTCGTTTCCTGGCTTCCATCCGGGATTGTACCAATTGCTTCGGTTATTTCCAACAAAATTTACTGATTCTGGATTTCCTAGGCAGTTGTCGTATATGTGGCCTTCTCCGCAAAAAGAACAAGTGATGCTCATTACTTGCTGCTGTGGCGCTTCCTTCAGCAAATTCAGTCCTTTTATCGCATTGGTCAGCGACGTCATCTGTGTTGTGAGCGCAGTCATCGAATCTAACTCATAAACTCTAGCAGCTCGCCTCGGCACAGATCCTCTGTCATTCGTAGGCCACTGGCAGTTGTTAGTTACGATATTTTCCAGAAGTTAGATGCTTCCGTATATGTTTTTGATAAAATCGCTTCATTTGCAGATGCGTCGAGAATGACTCTTGTGTGCAAATTCAGTCTGTTATAAAATGTTTGGAGCTGGATCCAAGGTGATAGTCCATGATTCAGGCAATGCCTTATAAGTTCCTTGAATCTTTACCAACCTTCAAAAAGAGATTCCAAATCATTTTGTTTGAAGGTCATAATTTCTCTGCGCATTTTGGCGTTCTTGACTGGAGGGAAGTATTTGATCAGAAATTTTTTAGCAAGATCTTCCCACGAGTTTACTGAATTAGGCGGGATTGAATTGAGCCACGCTTTCGCTCGGTCGCGCATTGAGTAAGGAAACAGTTTCATCCTTAGAATTTCACCAGTGTGTTGTAGCTTCTGCAAATGTGTCGCACAACCAAGAGAATTCTACAAGGTGTGCATTCGGATCCTCGGTCAGCATTCCGCTGAAAGTGCCGATTGTTTGTAACATCTTGAACATTATCGGTTTGAGCTCGCATTTGGTTTGATTTGTTTCTGGATATACAATTCCAGAGTGTAATCTGTCCAGATTCAGGATGCTGTAATCTCTCAGTGGACGTTCTTGTCTAACGTGTTGTACAGGCTCTAGTTTGTGCTCTGCTCCATTGGGTGCTTCGAGCTCCATCTGCAGCACTGCGTTTCGAGCGCGTCTTCTCCTTTGCCTGAAGGTTCTTTCGATTTATGGGTCGTAAGGAACGATGTCTCTTATTCCTCCTTGTTGCATCAACTTGCAAAAGAAAAAGAGAAGTAATATCCTTTTGAAACTTTTTTATTTTTCAAAATTTTTAATTTTTAATTTTAAATTTTTTTTTTTTATAACTATTTCACAAAATTTCAGAAAATTTAAATTTCGTTATCCCCGGCAACAGCGCAAAAAAATTGTTGGGTGCGAATGTGTCGTTAAAAACCGCAAGTGCACAGTCAAGTAATATAAAAGATATCGATCCCACGATGATAATGAAATCTAATGTTTTCCGAATACGATGTAAAACAGTTAATTAAAAATTGATAAAAAGTTTGAATGATTTTCTGGATAAAAATCTAAATAAATGTAATTAAAATAAATAAGGAAAGATAGTCAAACTTCAGTAAAAAAGAAGGTTAGATTCGAGTTTCTCAATTTATTCATTCACGGCTGTAAGTCTGTGTTGCAGCGCCGGCTACAACACGTTTTGACATAAAGGAATTTGAATTAATCGATGGCAGGCGTCGCCTACCGATTCGGTTCTTCTCTCATCTTCTTCTAATGTTATGGCAAGAACAATGAGATCCAAACACTTCAATTAAAGATCCTAATCATTTATCCTCGAGCTATCGTTTAAGTTAAACAAAAACGATTTTGTTAAAATTCAAAACAAATATTAACAACCCGAGTAATTTAACTAATTTCTATGTGATTTCTAATGACGTTTTAGATCTCACTAATTTTGTTATAGCTGTGGCGTCCAGATTATACACGATAAACAATTACGATCTAGTTAAATTAATCAAATAGCTAAAAACCAAGAAATCGTAAACGGGTACTTCCCAAATCCAACCTAATAAAAACTTAGCTCATGTTTGAATTAAGAACAACGCAAATATGTTTAGTAAACATAAT
This sequence comes from Begonia fuchsioides, assembly GCA_003255005.1. NCBI lineage: Eukaryota > Viridiplantae > Streptophyta > Magnoliopsida > Cucurbitales > Begoniaceae > Begonia > Begonia fuchsioides. The sequence goes on from QAOC01024391.1 coordinate 102,673, forward strand.
TACAGCACGCAAAAAAGATATAACTCGATTCACCGTTGCTTTCTTCAAAACCACCGGTGGCGTCCCGCGAGTTCTTGAATCGGCTCTGGTTATCCGTTTCAAATCGCACGGCGTGGCTGCGTCTCCTCTGCGTTTCCGTCTATCTCCCGCTCTCTATATCTGAATGGTTCCTCCTCTTCTCTATTTAAAATCGTGGCAGCTAGCTTCTTTTTCCAAAACCGAATTAGGAATCCCTTGATTTGTGGAGATTTTATTTTCTCCAATCCGTCAATTTTGCCATTTAAATTCTTCCGATCTTATCTCTTTTCAGCTCTCGCTTTCCATTCTTATCCAGCATAATCCATGCATAAAAGGAAATCAATCGAACAGATAACATAATTCCCGAAATTGTCGAAATTAACGTGATTTCATTAACTGCCCGCGAATTTTGTGCTGTAGCGTGAGCTGCAGCATCACGCTGCAGCATCAAATACAGATTCCAGCATAAAATCCCTCAATTTATTACTTAAGGTTTAACAATTTTCATAAATTTGATAGACATAATTAAGTCTTTTTCAAGACTTAACACTTCCTTCTTCACAGCTTATAAAAATTGATGATTGGATCTAATTTCACAGCTCATATTAAATATTTAAAACCATTCGTTGCTGATTATGCAATATTTTTATCTAAAAGATTTTACATTCTTATCATAAGACGTCCGCTTGATTTCTACTTTGGCCAAAAGGTGAGATTGACACATGAATGATCGATACATGAATCATATAAGACGGATGATGGGTGCACAACTATTTAAACATTATGTTTATCAATTTAAATAAAAATACTATAATTTAAAGAAGATGATACTAATAAAGAAAATAGAAGACGATAGAACTATAAAAAGAGTCTAAAAACTCCAATTAAACAATATCTATAAATTTTATTACTACGCAAAAGTATGATTTGAAAGTCGTTAATCACTAATTTGACCCCCTACCGTCTCAATCTGAGGAACAAGCCTATCACAACGGCCGGTTGCTGGTTGGTTGATGCATTTGTGGCTTAGTTTCATAATTAGGCCGGGCGATCAACTCGTAATTACTCAAAAATCATCACAGAAATTCATTAATCATGAAGCAAATTCTCGAACGTTTGATCAACATCCAAAACATAAGTACGTCAGGGACGCCATGTGACCATTCGTTCTCATTGTAGCCTCCATGCGAGCATGTTCTTGGGGTAGTCACAGAAATGGAGCAATGCCAGCCGTTTTGAACCCGAACTTGCACGATTTATTGGATGCTTCACAGGACAGATTGTCACTGAAAATTACAATACCATCTTAGGTTTTGGCTTTGAATTTAGACATGAATATGCGTAACTCGGCCGCTTTTAGGGTATGAAAAAAATGATGGTTCAACTTGTGATTGATTAAGCAAAAGAATCCGATGACATGGTGTGGTCAAGGAAATGGGCCAATTGATGGAAAACTGGTGGGACCCTTCTCCCGTGGTAGGAATCGTAAACTGGAGTGGGCTCCACTTTGATTTTGGAAGATAAGAGTCTTCGCCTTAATGGGCTTCACCTGCTGCTAGCTGTCTTTCAGTTTAAGGGAGGGTGTTTAGGGGTGGGCATAACCGACCAAACCTGAGTAACCGACCCAATCTAAACGGGTTCGGTCGGTTAAAATATTAAAAAACCATTAACGGGTCGGGCAGAAACCCGCCGAGCGGGTTGCGGGTCGGTGGCCTAACATGGTCAAACCCGATTGCCCGACCCGTTGGGTTGAAACAAAAATCCTAGTCTCTCTCTCTATTCAGTCTTCTCTCGACTCCCGACTCCCGCCTTTGCGATTCCCGACTCAACGACTCCCGACCCTCAATTCCCGACTCCCGACTCTAGACTCGGCGATTCCCGATCTTCGTCATTCGTTGTCTATTGTTGTTGTTTGAGCTCGACATGTATTGTTTTTGTTTTTTTTAATTTATTCTGAGTTTTCATTTATTCGTTATCTAGTGGTTGAATCTAATTACAACTGTTTACAGATTTAAGCTTTTGAAACCTAAAAAAAGGTGTTAGTTAGTCTTAGTCCACACTGCAGCAGAAATTCATTTTTTGTATTGAAGATTAGTTATATACGTAATCTGTAATTGATTTAGCTCCGGTGGTGAGCGATATTTGGTGTTTCGTATATTTGATACATTTACGCTCTGAATTTGAAGTTTGTATTCTACAAAGTTAAACTAGACTCAATAAGGAAAAAAATGACATTTTAATTATAGAAATCTAAGTTGTACAACAAAAGTTATCAAAGTTTTAAGTGGCGGTCGACACCTTGATTGCCGGTAGACACCTTAAAACTCCCGGATTTGAAATCCGGTCGACACTTTGACATAAGCGGTCTACACCTTGACTTTTCAAGCTATAGAGGTCGACCTATGAACAGTGGTAGGTCGACACCTTGTGTAGAACTAGTCGACACATTGTTTAAAGTATCGACCTCTCCTTGATGATATCCGAAAACTCTTCGTCTTCCACGCCTAAAATTGTTTAAAAACTCATTTTTCCCAGCTACTAACCTATAGAAAGTGTGTCGAGCAAAGCAAATAATAGTGGAAAGAAAAAGACGTTGAGGTAGAATGTTTGGAACCACTTTAATGGGTCGAAGATAGTGATCCCGAAGATCCTAGGGCCAAGTGCAACTATTGTGGTCAACGATACGCTTGTCATACGAAGAGAAATGGTACATCTAATATGTCAAGGCATTTGATCACGTGCAAAAACTATTTACGTAGCCAAGATGACAACCAACGGAAATTAGCATTTACAAAGAAAGAGGGAGAATGCTCCAATTCGAATGTTTCAACTTTTACTCAAGAAGGCGGACAAAAGATTCTTGTAGAAATGTTAATCATAGATGAATTTCCTATGAGAATGGTACAGTGAGAAGGTTTCAAAAGATTCTGTGACTATTTTCCACCTTCTTTCGTTGTGCCTTCTTGAAAAATAATTGCGAGAGATATACAACTGTTAAGTCTAAAAAAGACTTAATATTCACGAGGTTTTAGTTGTCAAATTGCTAGGAATCTGTAATAATTTAATTGAAATAATCGGATATTTTTAGGGATAATGCTGCAGCGATGCCACAACATCAGTAACGCTGTTTTTACGTAATTTTACCCGATATTTTTTATATTTTGTATTATCACGGGATTTTTGTTTCCATGCAATTGGTGAAGATTAATGAAGATAAAGGCTGGAAGAATCAAGAAAAAGAAGGAAGAATCAACTCAAAATCAAATTTGGAAACAAAAATATCTTTGAAGATTTGGAAATCTTTCCTAATCTCAACTACTTTCCAAACGACTTTCGACGACGAGGACCAAAATTCTCTCCCTTTGCTTTTCGTTTTAATTTCCGTGAATTATATGAACTCCTGATAGTTAGTGTAGAACTATTTTGTTTGAGTTAAAATTAGGATTTTTCATACATTGATTTACTTAATGAAATTGCATGCTATCTTTTAGAACTCGTTTTAATAAATGTTTATATATATTTGCTTTGCTGTGATTATCCCTTGAGCAATCATGACAATAGACCCTTGCGTATTTGCTAAGTGTTAAACCTAAAAATTATTGCTTTGCATGGATATCATTAGGGCAACACGACAATACGACATTGCGTGTTGCTAAGACGTGTATTAAAACCATTAAGTGGTTAAATCGAGTGACACGGTTTAGCTAGGAGTGTTTTCATCATGTTCATTCCAACCTAGTGCGGTCAAATCGAATTTGTTCTTAAACTCAATCATAGAGGCAACGCCAGCCCCAGTTTATTAGTGTTTGGACCATAACTAAACTGATGTTGTGACTAATGCTGCAGCACCCACCGATGACAGTTCAAGTAAATAAATTTACGAAAAGTCCTAGTCGAGATTCTTACGAATTCTCAATTCGACCACCAACTTTACTTTTCTGCTTAATCTAGGTTATTAGTTAGATACTTTAATTATCCATTTAAATTAGGAGTAGAAGATAAATATAAAAATCAAACTTTTAATGTTATTCTTTATTCTTTACGATACTTTGCAATTTAGTCTTTAAATTAGAGATTTGACTTGTCTTCGTGAGATCGTTAATTTTATTACTACGTTGCGACACGTGCATTTGCGTTTTAGCTTCAAGCAACAACCAAGAGAAAAGTCGACTGATAGAGTACTTCAAAAAAAGTAAACAAAGAGTTTGTTTAACTACTGACACTTGGACGTCGGCTCAAAATATCAAAGAGTATGTTGACAGTGATAATGAGTTGTTGAGACAAATGGCTGTTGAAATGCAGAATAAGTTTGATAAATATTGGGGCAGTTTCGAAAAAATAAATTTTCTCGTATTTGTAGCTATTTTGCTGGACCCTAGGGGCAAAGCAAAGATGTTGAAACATTGTATGACCATTATGTTAGGTAACGATCGAGCTGCTGAATTTATGCAAGAAATTGAAAATGTCTTTCAACGACTATATGCGGAGTATAATGGCGATTCGATTTCAAACTTATCAAGCTCAACCACTGAGAATGTAGGAAATCCTTCAAATTTCACTGATATTCTCTTGCAGACATTTTTGGACAATTTAATTGATGGTGAGACTAACGCCAATATGTCGGAAATGGATGAATACTTGAGTGAAAAACAAGAAAAATACAGTAACAAACTAGACATTTTGACTTAGTGGAAGTTGAACGCTCATAAATATCAAATCTTGAGTCAAATAACAAAAAATGTGTTGATAATTCTAATTTCGACCGTCGCTTCAGAATCAGCTTTCAGTTGTGGTGGGGGAGTTGTTGACCCATTTAGGACATCCGTATTACTGAAGACCGTTGAAGCTCTTATATGCACACAAAGTTGGATTCGTTCCAATACTCTAATTTTGTTTGAGCCCGTTGAAGATTTTGAAACCATGGAAGAAAGTATTGTCTCTTAAACGACTCTCTCTCACTGTAATATATAACTCATTAAACATATTAATTGTGAATTCCATGTATTTTTATTTCAGAAATTGCAGCTAACAACGCAAGGATTGACAACGAACCCGAAGGCTTTACGACGATTATTGATTAATACTTTACTTACTAGTTACTAGTTAGTAGTTTGTTGTGTTCTTACTTGATGAATTGTTTACTTTGAATACATTTATTTTGAATATTGAGTTGATAAATTGTTTTAGAATTTTAATGTGTAATTGATGCATATTATTATTATGTTCTTAATTAGATAGATTAAATAATTCATTTTGAATGTTAACTCAATAGATTGGTTTACATTTTTTATATGTAATTGATGTAATATGTTATTCTAGAATTGTTGAAAAATCATTAGTTTTTAGGAATATATTTATTTTTTAAATTTTTTTAAAAATCGATTAACCGACGCATGCCGACCCAATCCGAACAGGTTGGATCGGATTTGGGTCATCCCGGTAACCCAACCCGAACGGGTTACCGAGTCTGTAATTATCGAATTTGGGTCGGGTCGGGTCGAGGTTCGGGCCAACCCGACCTAACTCGACCCATGCCCACCTCTAATGGTGTCTCTCTTAGGCCTGGGCGGCGGATCGGATTGATGCCGATCCAATCCGATCCGATCTGATTACTGGTAGGAGTTATCGGATCGGATTGGTCAATCCGACAAAATGTTCTTCCCTGTTTGAAATTAATCCAATCCAAAACATCCAGAATTCCAAAACAATAATAATCTAAATCAAACAATCTCAAACAAACAATCCGAAACAATGAACAATGCAAACAATCCGAAACAAACAATCCGAAACAATCCTTGAATATGAACAATCCAAACAATCCCCGAAACAATCCAAAACAATCCATTACAAATTTACAATTTACCATCCATCATAGGTCCATAACCATAACCACATTAACCGTACGTAATACATCCAAACAATTCAAAAATACATCCAAACAATTCAAAATAATCCCACAAAATCCAAACAATCTAAAATAAGAAAACAATTCTATAACTAAGCATACAAAAATAAAACTACGATAATCCACCGACTAGAGGTCCATAATCGGCTCTAAGTCTCCTCGGGTTGCATTCTCCATAATTTCTACAAAACGAAAACACATAAAAGACACCTATATTAATATTTGTATAACATTAATAAATAACATTGTTGATAAATAAAGGATAGTTGAAATATACCTTCGTCAATTGTAGAGTAGTCTTCTAATACCTCCGACAAAAGTGGAGTCTCCGATTCAGAACGGAGCCAACTCTGGGTGCATATAAGGGCCTCCACTGTTTTCGGTAACAGGGAAGTGCGGAATGAGTCGATAACGCGACCACCACAGCTAAAAGCTGACTCCGACGGCACAGTAGAAATTGGAACGATCAATACATCCTTCGCTATCCGACTCAAAATTGGAAATTTATGAGAATTCAATTTCCACCATAGCAAAAGGTCTAGAGTCTCGGATGGTTCTTCAACAGCATCGTGTAGGTAAACGTCAAGTTCCGACCTACTAATTCTGGACTCGGCAAAAGATGACCCGGAGTATAAGCGAGAAAATAATGGATCCTTCAGTAGTGGTGCACTAACGTTGGACAAACTCGATGGTTCGTCACTTGAACCCTTATACACATTGTAAAATCGGCGCAAAAGAACATCAACTTCGTCATAATATTCACGCCCCCGCTCCTCCCCCATCAGAATGGTTAAACAAAGCTTTAACATGTTTGATTTGCATCGAGGATCTAAAACCACTGCAAGCCACATAACTTTATTCATTTTTTCGACATCGCCCCAATACTTGTCGAATTTGGCAATCATGCCATTAGCCATTATTCTCAATAATGGATTAGGACTGTCCACGTGAAACTGAATATTAAGCTTCATTCGACATACCTCACTAACATACATGTTGGATGTCACATAGAGGGAACCCGATACTGCAACCGTCGAATCATAGAAAATTTCCAAGAATTTGGAAAATTGTCTAATGTCAACCCAATCTTCGTCTGTTAGAGGCCCTTCTTCTCCCATATATGCTAGGAACTGAGTGTCGGATTCTGCAAGTTTGTCAAATGCAGCTGCATACTTCTCAGCCCTTTCCAACATAAGATATGTCGAGTTCCATCGAGTAGGCACATCAAGAGTCACATTGCCCTTAAATGTGATTTTCATCATGTCAATGCAACTCTTGAACTTCAGTAACCGTGCTGGTGAAGATTTAACGTACTTCACTGCCCTCCGAACTCGACAAATAGAAGCTTGATGCTCTCTAAGTCCATCATTCACAATTAGATTGGTGATATGAGCAAAGCATCGCACGTGAATGAAGTCTCCATCCAAAACCAATCCATTCCAATGTCGCAAACTCCTAACAATATGTGCAATGGCAACATCGTTGGAGGAGGCGTTATCTACCGTAATGGTGAACACCTTCTCAATCCCCCAATCACGCAAACACTGCTCAATTAATTTGCCGATGGTTTCTCCTCTGTGGTCATCAATCTGCCGAAAATTTAGAATTTTCTTGTGCAATTTCCAATCTCCATCGACAAAGTGGCCTGTCAAAACAATATAATTGATGTTCTGTGCCGAAGTCCAACAATCTGTAGTAAGGCACATACTCTGGTGACTTTTACTAAAAAACTCCTTCAACTGATTTTTTTTCTTCTTGTAAATGACCTCGATATCCCTTGACACTGACCTGCGCGAAGGTAGGACAAACTCGGGTCGGAGATATGCACACCACTTTCTGAATCCTTCCTTTTCTACCATTCTGATCGGTAGTTCATCTGTTATGATCATGCTGGCAAGTACTTCACGCGCTTCTGCCTGCGTAAAGGATGATACAGAAGACGAACTTGCTTCCCCTTTGAGCGTAGTATAAGGCAACTTCTTCTGTAATTGATCTGTGGCCAACATATACTTTGAGCAACTCTTCAGATGCTTTGTCATATTCGAACTACCAGCCTTCTTCGTATGACATGCATACTTTTTGCCACAGTGGTTGCAGCAAGCTCTCGGATCCTCCGGATCACATCCTTCAACCAATGTGAAATGATCCCAACATGCAGCCCTCAGCGCTCTTTTTTTTGGATTTGGGGCAGGTTCGGTAGGATTCATAGTTGTTGTCGTAGGGATTGTAGATGTTGATTCTATCGTTGTGTCGATATTTGCAGACGCTGTACTTTCCATTCTGCAATTAAACAACCAAACCAAATTCAAGAGAAATAATTATAAAAATCACAACCTCAATCAAAGTAAGAAAATGAAATTCATAAGCTAACCTCAATAAAATTTCAGCAAAAAAATTCGGACAATCAGCAAGAAAGCAACTAGTAACTAGCAACTAGATTAGGGAACCCGAGCAGAATATGTGATTCAACCCGATCAGATTAGGGACAATCTGAATATGGGATTCAACACGAGCAGATTAGGGACAATCAGCAATCAGCAATTCAGCATATGTGATTCAACCCGAGCAGAATCGAAATCGGAAATTAAACCGGAAATCAACCCGATCAGCAATTCAAGCTCACAACACCAGTCAATTCATCCAATAAACAATTGATAGATAGAAAGAAAAAAGGATCAAATTCAAAGAAAAACACCCACCCCTAATCGCCGGGATCGAGTTAAGGGTTTCGGCGGGATCGAGGATTCGTCGGGTTAGTCGCCGGGATCGAGGATTCGTCGCACTAGTCGCAGACTCGCAGGGGTTCCGTTCCGTCGGGGGCTGGCTTCGTCAGTCGCGGCCGCGGGGTTAGGGTTTCGGCGTCGGGGACTCGGGATTTCTTCGGAACTTGGGGGTCGGGGACTCGGGGGATCGAGAATTTCGTTAAGTTTAAAGTTTTAAACGTTCGGATTTACTATCGGATCGGATCGGATCGCTCCCAATCCGATATGCGATCCGATCCGATAATCAATCCGAACATCGGATCAAAACAAAAAAAAACTCACCGATTACCTTTGCCCGATCCGACCGAATCCGATACAATCCGATCGGATCGTCGGATTGGGTCGGATCCGCCCACCCCTAGTCTCTCTCCTTCCTCTGCTCCCTTGGCCCCACTCCCCGTACACCACTTGCAATGACTAACATACCCCCATAATCACTGCAGTAGTTTTGATGAACTTAGGACGCTCCGGAGTCCATTCCACGTGCCCTTGTTCTCTTCCTTGCCACTCTTAATTTGAGGACGTTCCGATGCTTTTATAATTAAATTCAATGCTATAAAATAATTACAAACGTATCAAATAATAAAATATAAAATAAATAATTAATAATATATTTGTAAATCAATAAATATTTTAAAAGAATAAAGAAGAGAGTGAGGATAATAGTATTTTTATGATGTATAATGGCATAGATTGGAAATGAAGTACATAAATGTGTAATGTGGTTTCAAAGTGTATAACCAAAGACTTTCCGTATTCTTTGCCATCCCGTTTACTCTGCTCGATATCCTTATCTAATTTTATACATCGAGATTGAAGATTCACTCGAACACTATCAACTTGTGTTTGTCAAAATGGCACACATACAACTTGGAAGTTTAAGCAGAGTTCTTCTCTTTTCAAACCTTCCGCACTTGAACATATCACTTTCTAAATAAGTTGTCGTGCATGTAGCTGCATCGAATTAGTCGGTCGAGTTTTGGTCTGGGTCATCTTTTGGAAGATGATAGAGGGCAAAGGAGTTTTGCCAACTCAGCGTCATCCCACTATTGCACGAATGGATTGGACATGCCATGGCAAAGATCAAAGATAACCCATTGAAACCTTAATGGAAAACAAACAATAAAAGATTCCTACATCGGTCAAGGCGTTTACGTAGTGGGTTCCTCCACCTATTTTCCATTTTTTAATTCGGTCTCAATCAATTAATATGTCTGTTTCAAATTAGCCACTCTGCTATTTCAATCATTCTTTCAGCTTACGAGAATTTAGGTGGAAGATTTATTTATTTTGTCCCAAATTTCCCGTGCGATTTCTTAATTGTTATTGTCGGCATTTTGATGCATAATGGTTCTTACTATGATTTTAGCACTGCACCGAATTTCATCATTAATTGCTTCATTTTTTTGTCATTTAAATTTCTAGGCTTTAGTAGTTTGATGTTTGAGAATATCAATTCAATCGTGTAATAGCGCCTAAGGTTATGATCCAATGCAATATTTGTATGAAGCCCATTAAAAAAAGAAAAACTATTTATTAAATCATGATCGACAATTTTTATCAGACCCATGGCACCAGATCGGGTATTTTAGTTAAAATCTTGAAAATTGAGATCAGATCGTGTTTAGGTTTGATGGTTCGGTTGCCGGGTCGGCTAGTCTTTTTTTTTTAAAAAAAACAACCACACTTGCCCCGCATTTTTAACACCAAAGAAAATAGTAGACAAATTTTATGTATCGTCCTTCCCTGACGCCAGCATCTGCCGTTTCTCTCAATCTATCTATCCTCTAAGTTCCTGCACAGCCGTCGGATTTCAAGTATAATCGGATTTCAGCATTATCTAGTAAGTGTTTTTGGATTGCTGATTCATGATGTGATAGCGCTATCAGACGACACAATACAAACTATAGGGAAGTGGCGAAATAATGAACAAACTCCATGATCTTATTCTTGCACGAAGCGGAGAAGATTATAGTAAGTTACTAATTTTACAACTAGTAACAAGATTGTAATACCAGTGTTAATATTAAGTATTTTAAGCTATTAAATAATGCAATTAGAAATTGTTTAAAGTGATACATGCTAAATTAGGAGTAGGAAAAGAAGACGAATTGGAATATGAAACATGTCACTATAGAATTAGTACCTAATCATGATTAAGACATAATTAATGAAAATTATAGGGTCATTAGAGTTACTAATAATGATTAATTAAGTTAACCCTAAGGATTAGTTTAAAACTAATGTGAATTAATTAGTTAAGCTAAGTATGATTTAAGTGATGATAATGAAGGTATTTTAGCAAGTAAAAGAACAAGTAATGGTAAAATGATAAAACTAAATGAATAAATTTGGTAAAAAGGTAATTTCACCCATGAATCATCTAGAAATATTAGAGAATGACTGATGATCAGTCATTTTTGTGTTGAAGAGAGAAAATGGGTGAAAGAGGGAGAAATTAAGAGAAAATAGTTCAGAGACAGAAGGTGAAAATTGAAGAGAAATGAGTTGAAATTGGCTTCCAATCTTGTGAGAAGTGTTCTTCTCATCAAGAGGAATCAATTAAAATAAGAATCAAGAAGTATGACCTTATATTGAGTGGTTTAGGCTAATTATGGTCATACACATGATTACATTAAGGATAAATGAAGATCATAGGATTATCAATGACTTTGTAAGTTGGTTATGAGTGTACACAAAAATAAGACGTTTTGCTCCATGGTTCTATTTATTGGTTAGCCAATCATGTTGGGACATCATATGATGGAAATTTTGAATTGGTAGAGGTCGTATATATTTTATCAAAGTTGACACAAAACTGTCATTTCTGTTTAATTTCAAATTTTGTATCTGAAACTAATTCTAGACTAATCCATTGTCCTAGATCTTTTAGCAAGTAAAATCAGACACCTTAAGTGACATATGGGCTTTAAAATCATAGCATTTTATGGTGTATAGAACAAGTTATGATATTTTGAAGTTATTACAAAACAGATGATTGATTCCAAAAATTGTTAATGATATTAGGTAATTGAGGTGAAAGTAATTTACAATTGTACATACTCTTAGAAAGACTTGCTAAGGATGAACAATGTAAGTAGTAATGTGTGTGTTTAGCCCTTAATTGGGTCTACATCATAGAACAATAGGACTATGTTTTAATATGTTGTTTTACGTTTTGTTTGTCAAGACGAAATGCACGTAGATGTAGAAAAACATGTTTCGGTTTATGATATGATGAATTGTTGTTTTAATGTTATGAACGTTATTTAGCTGCTTGATACATTCATACTGAGCTTGTTCATGAACATTTTGTGCAATCAAGTTTTCTAGAAGATTACGAAATATTTATATGCATGCGATTTCATGTGAAACATAATGAGAAATGGTTGTTGGGTTGAGCTTGGATAACCAACGAAAGAGAAAGCTAAAAGAAAGAAAGAAAAAATTATGTAAATGTCATTAAGAAGGGGTTTGAGTTAGCTGTCCCTCTCGGTATACCCAAGTTTGTGGTCTCTCAACCCTTGGAATCGAGCTGGCTGTCCTGTTAGGTGGTCTCAAGTTTGTGGTCTCTCGTTCCTTGCTAGGAAGCCCAATGATGAAGAAGTATAGAAATTAAAAGAAAGAAAAACTCAGAATAAAAAGAAAAGAAAAGTTTTACTTATGCATATCATGTACATGTTCATGGCTATCTTATACTACTTGCTGAGTCATATGCTCATAGATGAATTTTACGATGTACGTGAGGAAGACGTGCACTGAGAGGTGTACGAGATGAATTGCTTTGTTCATGAGGGTGGTTTTTGTTTGAGCTGATTTAGGGAAATTTTTTTGAACAATTTGTAAATAATGGTTAGAAAAAGAGTTTTAAACTTTATATATAACTTATAAATAGTTTACTGCACCTAATATGTTGTAAATACTTTTTAAGTGAATTTAGTTTTCATGATTGCCTTGAACGATTTTATGACAAAGTATTTTCTGCTGCAAGTACAAAAAAATGAATTAATATATTTCGAGTCTCGAAAGACATTACAAACTTATGGTATCAGAGCCCAGGTCAAATTCATTTTTGTAAACAGTTTGGTAGCACAACTACCATCATGAATGAGCTTCAATATTAGTAAGTTTTTTTATTAGAATTGAATAAGTATTTGCTGATATATTATTGCTCGATGTAGGATAAGTACAAAATGGTAAGAAGAAATAATGCAAGAGATGAAGTCGTTAATCAGTTGTCAGATATTGTTGATCGTCAATTCTAACAATTGGAAAGATTAATGGCTCGAGAAAAAACAAGCAAAGTCTTGTGTGGGGATGAGAGATCTTAGTTGTGAAAAGTTTTTCCATTTGCACCCTCCAAATTTTGATGGACAATCATCGGACCCAACATATGTTGAAGAGTGGGTTCGTACACTTGAATATGTGTTTGATTGTGCTAAAATTGAGGACGGGGAAAAATTTAGTTGTGCAGCATATGTGTTAGTCAAAGATACACGATACTGGTGGGACACTGTGAAGACCACTAATAATGTTCAAACACTAACATGGAAGCAATTCAAAGAAATATTTTACGAGAAGTATTTTAGTCGCACAACAAGGTCTAACAAATTAGTGGAGTTTGTACAACTACGTCAAACTGGAAGTGTGGCGGAATATGTACAAACACTCGAGGCCCTGCCTCGTTTTGCTAGCCGTTTAGTTAGCAGCAATGAGCACAAGATGCATCAATTCACTAAAGGACTGAAAGCTAAAATTTATAGGGGTGTAAAAATTTCATGTACGCATGAATAATTTTATTCATTAGATGTAACTAAAGCATTCAAAGTATGTCCTAACCCTAGCAATGGAGGTTTTTAGAGTTTTATTGGCTGAAGATTTGATTATTGGTTAGGATTTTTGAATTAGATGTTATGAAAGTCAAATTCGGATTAAACTGTGCCTTGTTAGGGTTTACTGTTTTCGAAAATGTTAAAGTGCTCAAATGGATTAACTTTCGTCTAAGAATTTGTATTAGACATGTAATTAAAGCTATAGCTTTTTGAATCAACAAGTTTGGAGTTGTGGAGATTAAGTTATGATTTTTTTTGTTTGATGCAGGAACAGAACATAGTTTCTAATATGAAATTTGGGTAGTTTTTGTTTTCTATTTAGTCCGTGCCCTAGATGTGTTTATTTGATAGCAAGTTCTTCTATAGAGTTGTAGTAGACTTAATAATCGAAATTATGGATTTGGAATTAAGGGATTTGGAATTGTATATACCAAGTTACAAGTTTTATAAAATGATTGAAAAACAGTGAATTGGAAATTTGGAGTTTTGGACAGTTCGAGTATTACGCTTTTAGCATGTTTTAAAGATTCTCAAATGGATAAGTGTTCTTCTAACCGAATGAAATAAACACTATAAGTGAAAGTTGGGCATGAGAATCAAGGAAATAGAAGTTGTATAACCTGAGTTATGAATTTTGGAAGTTATGGTAAAAATAGTTACTTATAGTATAAAAACTTATTTGAATGGTTTGACAATATAGGTTCTCAAGCTTCTAGTGTCCATTGCCAAGTTGAAACAAAAGACATCAGAAATCAAAGTAAGTATGTGTTGCATGCGTTTGGCCTATTAGAGGTCTACATTGTAAATGTTATGTATTTTTATGATTTTTGATTGATGATAAACTGGTTGGGGTGTAACGGACAATACACCGACCTCAAGTAATTTTAAGATTGTTTGTGTGCCATGTATTGATTGATTGATAGGTTTTTATCAGATTTCTTTATCGACATGTTTATATGACTTTTGTTTGGATTCGTTTAGATTTTCTTGCATTAAGGATATGATTGTATGTGACATGTTATGGACATCATGCATCATGTTTTCTACGAATGACAACGAAAATNTTTGAGAATGTGACCTATGTTTAATTACTTATAAGTGTGATTTGAAATGTTAGCTTCCGCTTTGTATGTACAAATATATGTATAAGTTTGATAAAATAATTTTCAATGAAAAGTTTTTTAATAATTAAAAAAAACGGGATGACTCATTTCGCACCACTTTCACTACATAAAACAATTGAAGATATTATTTGTACTCAGAGTTGGATTGTTTCGAAACTCCAGCTTTGTTCGACCTAACTAAAAATTATCAGAATATTGATGATGGTGAGTTTTAATTTCTTTCTAATACTTAATTGTGTTAATGATCAACAATATGTTTTTTAATGAATGTAGTGTTATTTTTACAAAAAATTGCAGCTACCCCATAGATTGTAGATAAAGATGAAGGTCAAGACGTGACAAATACACCGACAACGATTATTGATTATGAATATTTTTAGTATTCTATTGTTGTTGTAAACTTATTTATATTTATGTCGGATTTAACTATCCTTATTTACGTTCTTTGGAACTTTGAATTGGATACTATTTGGCCAATGGATTGTTGCCAATTAAATTTTTACGATGTAGTTTGGATGACTCATTTCACACCACTTTCACTACATAAAACAATTGAAGATATTATTGGTACTCAGAGTTGGATTGTTTCGAAACTCCAGCCTTGTTCGACCCGACTAAAAATTATCAGAATATTGATGATGGTGAGTTTTAATTTCTTTCTTATACTTAATCGTGTTAATGATCAACAATATGTTTTTAATGAATGTAGTGTTATTTTTACAAAAAAAAATTGCAGCTACCCCATAGATTGTAGATAAAGATGAAGGTCAAGACGTGACAAATACACCGACAACGATTATTGATTAGGACTATTTTTAGTATCCTATTGTTGTTGTAAACTTATTTATATTTATGTCGGATTTGACTATCGTTATTTACGATGTTTGGAACTTTGAATTGGATACTATTTGGCCAATGGATTGTTGCCAATTAAATTGTTTAGACTGCCGTTTGGATTGTTGATTACATTATTTGGATTGGATATTATTTTGACACTTCAATTTTTTTTTTATGATTTTATATATGTTTTAGGTGAAAATTACATTTTTTTTATTTTTAAAATCAGGCATTTTAACCTATTATCGACCAGGGTCGAGTGACAATGAATACCTCTATATGAACGGGAACTTGTTTTTGCCCGAAACTTGATTCTTATGGGTCAGGTCATGCACCAACCTCACCCGACCCGACCCATGTCCACCCCTACATACAAGGATGAACTAAATTTTGAAAACAACTAAAGGAACCTTGGCGCCAAGACCGGTGCAGCATTAATTTTCAACCTGCAAAGGGGGTTGATTGAGGTTGACTAGCTTTTTGTAATTTATAATTCTAATTTCTTGAGTGATTATTACGATGAAATAAGAGTTCGGGATAGAGAAATATAATTGATTTATTAACGTAGTTTGGTTCAATCTTTGCTTACGTTCGCAATTCAAAGCTTCACTTTGAAGATTTCTTTTTTTTTCTACCTTGAAAAATCTGTAATTGACTTTCGGTTGTCAATGAAATCTTACACTTAACTTTTTTTTTGAAGCGCGTACTCTTACTTTATAATTTTTTTGTCGGAATTGTGCAAAATTAATCAAAATTGGTTTTACAATTCACATAATCTTACAAAATGAAAGTAATTCTAAATTATAAATACATCAAGTCTGAGCAGAAAATTCGAAAGCGCTTCCACGCCTATTTTATCGGCCAAATTCTTTGCTTCTTTGAACTATCCTTCTTTTATTTATAATTTTTGTTTTTGTGAGTCTTTCAGTCGACCGTTGGGCTCTCCAGTCGACCTGGGGCTCTCCAGTCGACTTTTTTGACTAGCTGTTAGAGAGAAATTAAGTCGTTTGGAGTTTCGGTAGACCCTTGTTGATTTCGGTCAATCCTTCTAATGACTTGACATTTCTCGATATTTTTGGTTGACCATTTACATTTCTCGTCGACCTAAACACATTTCCATCGACCTAAACTCTAATGTCAGCACATGCATTTTTTGAAAACAGGTCAAACGAATTCTGATGTGAACAAAACTAAAAACGTTTAAACTCACAAGTTATAATTATTAAATACCACTTTTTAAAGGGTATCAACAAAAAATAAAATTTAAATTCATTATAAAAAATAAAAAAAAATTCATTAGATACTTAGTCAGCCAACAACCTCATGATAGTCAACCCTCTGCATACCTTTGAGGCATGACTTCTTGCGTGAGGGTGGTTTCCTATACGCTTGCCACGCTAGGGATGACATTTTTCAATTATTTTTTTTTTCACAATTTATCAACTTTTTTAAGCATGATATCAGAGTGACTTGAATTTTTTTTATATCCACAATATTATAAAAAAACATTCTTGAAAGTTTCATAAATTGTAAATGCTTAGGCAATTTATATAAAAAAAATTGATTGCAGAATTAAAATAATTTAGTTGAAAATTCTAAAAATTTAGAAGATTAACTCTTCTAATATTGTCATTTAAGTGGTGAATTGGTTAAAAAATCTCCAAAACCATAAAAATTTGGTGAAATTTTTAATAATATACAAATTCTTAGTAAAATCATACGAATACATACAAAAAAGTATTTGTTTGGTGTTTTCCAAAATCATAGGAATATAAAGAATTGTAAGACTAGAATGGAGATAACCAATAGATTACATAGTTTGAATTAAATTGTCTTAAGTCTGAGGACAAAACTCGATAAAGTTTTATCAATTTTGAAAGTAAGAGTTTTCAGCAGTAGTGTAACATTGGTTACAAATACAAGAGATTCTATTTAAATAACAAAGAAGATAGGCGCAGAATAGTAAAAAGAAATGTTTAATGATTTATGATTATTCAATCTATGGGCAAACTGAACGATGCTTTGCTTCTCTTGAATCTCTCAAAACAAAGGTGCAATCAACAATGGGAAAGAAAGGTCAATGCATGTTGCTCTCGAGTATTCTGATAATAGAGTTCCAGTTAACACTTACGCAACAACCTCAATTTGTTGCTCTCGGACAAAATAGAGTACCATTCAAAACTTAAAGAAAAAAACTTTATTCTTGTTGCTCCTTAGGTTCTCAACAAATAAAAGACTTCAGTGACAAATTGATCATCAATTTTTCAAAATTCACAAATAATCACTTACGGCAGTTTCGACTGTCTGCATAAAAAATATTGACCAACAAGGCGAGTCAGGTCCATAATGCATATAGCAGGTCAATATGTTTTTCGTTTATATTTATTTTTTAGGCAAATAGTATCTAAATTACTTAGCTTTTTACCATATACTCAAAATATTGTAAGACAATATTTTGCTATTTTTGGTGAATTGTCGGCATTTGAATGCAAAAAAATAGATTTTTAGTGAATTTTTTATTTTCTGCATTCGAAAATTATAATAAATTGTACAAATGCCAAAAATTTTAGAATATTATCTCATAATATGCTGAGTATGTGATAAAATTTTAAGTTATTTTCATAAAATTTACCTAATAAAAATAAATAAAAGGAAAAACTTAAAAATAATTCGACCTTCCGCGTGCTGCACTAACCTGTTGCGCCTCAACATAGCGCACTAGGCTCCACTAACACACGACTTGTCGATTGTGGGTCAATTTTTTTGTATGAACGGTCGAACCTTTTACAGGTGACTAGTTTGTCAATTTTAAAATTTTAACGACCGGTTTGTAACTAAACTCATTGTCTAGTAATAAATGCAGTTTGTACCCTATATAGAACTGTCTTCACCTAAGGAAAGAGTTTGTTAATCTAGAGTTTTATGTTAATAGAGTTCTAGTTGACACTTATGCAAAGAGGTGGAGACTTGTTGGTTTCGTATTCATGAAAACTAGAGCTTCACTTAACAAGTACAATGTTGAAATTCATAATACAATGTTTAAATTTCTTTTTGAAGTTGTGTCACCATTTAATGAAACTTTATTCTTGGACTATTAGAGTAAAGTTTTTATAGAAAAAAATGAATGAAGACATGAGTATTCAGTTGTATAAACTCGGAATCTAAATCATGTTAGAAAAAGTTCGAGAAAGAAAAAGCTAGGCAACCTATGTCGAACTTGAGCCATTTTATTTAGTTCTAATAGAACTTTAAAGAAAAATAGACATTTTAAAGGATAGAAAAATTATATCAATGTGTTAACGCATTTTAGCCTAAATTGTGCATTTCATAGCTGCACTTTGAATATTTTTCTCTACTCGCACAAGTAGCCACTAACCACTAAGTTGACTTATGAGAGTGAACCAAACCAGTACAGTTTGAATATTATTTTAGAAGGGCCTAACTTGTTTTTCCACTGATTTTTTTAAAAAGGTGTGACTTTTTCTCTCAATTATTTGCTAAAAAGAAACTCTCAAATAATCAGATTACAATTGTACGATTCAAACTATCTCACACTTGAAATAAATAAAAACTCAAGTGAAAATATGTCCGAGTACAAGTGAGAATTTTGCCGCTTTTCATTCTCCTATACGCAGACTTTGTCTTCTGTGAATTTTGGTCAACCTAAAGTTGATTTTGTGTCCTCCATCCTTTATTGTTTCTTATCATTGGAGAAATAAAATAGTCATTGGAATATTTTAGTCAACCTAAGTTTTTTCAATCGACCTAAAGTTTTTCAATCGACTTTTTTGCTCGCTTGGCATTATTATTTGCTAGATCTAAAATAGTGTTAGTCGACATAAACTTGAATTTTAGTACTTGTATTTTTGAAAAACAACTCAAACAAACTTAGTTTCGATCGACAATGAAAATTTTTAAACACATATATTAAAAATATTTTATATAATATTTTAATTAAAAATATGAAAAATTAAATAATCATAAATAATAAAAATTTATTAAATAATATTTATGTCAACATGCTCCCATTTTTATAATGACAAATTAATACATACTTAACAAGAATAGTTCTAGCTCAGTCACTTAAACATCATTCATATTTAAAAATTAGGTTTTCCTCTATAATCTATGCATTAATTCTCCCTCTAAATGAATGCTTCAAAACTAATATACGTAAATTACTCTATTGACACTATCAAAAATAAAATAGCAAAATCCTTTGTAAATAATATTCTTCAAAAAGAATCAACATACAAAACAAGAGGAATACATATTCTATTCAATCCTAAATAAGGTAAGAAATGTATTCAATCAATTTTGTATAATTTAATTTACATCATGGCATATTTTATCATTCTATTAATGGTTGAAAAATAACTTCAATTGATTTAAAATGCATCTTACTCTAGCAAAATAAATTCATTTAATTCATAATAAAATTACGTTTTCTCTTCAAAAGATACTAAAAACTTCAAAATATAATGGGTTATCCAACTATCCAAATGAATATGTCCTTTTTATCCTAATGTTAAGAATTCATATTTATCCTTTTTAAGATACCATAATGTCTCAAAAGGTGACAAAATTATGATACCAAAAATAAATCAAAGTCTTTAAGCATTTATCCTATATATCAATTGTCGGATTACATTGAAAAAATACCAACATTAGGAATAAGAGTAAAGTAACTAACACCAAATGGAGGGAAGGTATCCGCTCATCCAAATAAAAATGATGTTTCCATTAAATCTATGATATCCATTTACCATTCTAAAGATTACTAAATTGAGATTTAAGTTCTTCAACATCTATTTTCATACCAACTTTAAATCAAGTAGAACTTAATGATTAAAAAATATACCATCTCTAAAAATACATCAAGATAAAGAATAATGTCAATTGTAAGAAAGTATTCATTGTACACAACAAAGAGGTAAAATTCTCATCCACATATATTTTGACTATCCATAGTCCAGTTCTCTCAGGTGATTTACAGGATTGCTTTTAATTTATACAAGTAGTCAATTGACCTACCCAAATCTTTTAGGGACCTCAAGGATAAACTTTAGTTTCTTACAAAACTCACAATTCAACCATATTTGAATATTTGAGGATAAATAAATGAATGACAAGTGTCAATTGTGATGATTCAATTGTAACTTAGCCCTCGAAGCCTTGAGACAACTGTTGCACCTGGCCAATAATCTTGCTCCCAACAATTGTTTTCTATGAGAATCGAACTCGTGACCTTGGCTCTGATACTACTTGTACGACCTTAGGTGTAATTATTCTTATCAAAATCAATTGATGATAGTAGAGACGCATACCCTAGTTTTATAGTGCACCCAACACTCTAAGAACTCACTACATTTGATTATGACTTAGTTTTCTAAGTTTTTGTCACGAGACAATTATTGTAATATGACCAACAAACACGACCAAACCACGTAGCCACTATTTGGAGCAAAGCCAGCACTGACTCGATCCACTATATGTGTTAATGTAAACCATTATGCAGCCCTGCCAAGTGCCTGCTGTCAATGGTCACTTTGAGCATTCATAGTTCATTCAATAGCTACAGTTAGGAACGTTAATAGGACGTCTCTTCACTCCAACCCAAGTTCCAAACGCAGTCTAACTTCTTATTTGTTGTTATAGTATATGATCATTGGATCTGGCTTTTGGCATGCCACAGATGCCGCCGAAAATTTGACACAATGATTTTTCACCTAATATTTGTGTCTACTTTGTAGGAAAGAAGATTAGTGAACTACTCCCAAGGCTTACTCCTAAGAACTATTCCTAATGTAAAAACATTAGTATTTTATTTTTGTTTTTTAAATGGTTGTGCGGAGGTCATTTTTAAATGGTTTTTTTTTCATAATAGTATTTAAGGCTAAATTGTGACGGCCAAAAAGGGACCTTACATGATTTTTGCAAGAAATGAGTTTTGTTTTATCAAACCCGTGTCTATGGTTTTCTCTTCCGGTTGCCAATTGGCACAAGGGTTTGCAACCCTCTCTTCTGGCACGACTTCTTTTTTATGAATGAAAATCGCAGCTATTGAACTTCTCTCCTTTTGGTGAGTTTCATCCGCAAAGGCTTAGCCAAATTGGTGAGTAGTGTTCAACTCCATTGGGAGTTTACGATGGTTTTTGCATCCTCCTTTTTTTCCTGACCCCAGAAATGACCTGCCAAGCCATTTTCCGACTCCCAGTGCACCTTCTCCAATTTTTTGCAAGATTTTAGCCTCTAAACCCAAATGGCATTCCTAGAGAAATCATTCCAAGTTGCTACTCCTCTCGAGATACTACCGTTTCATCAAACCCATACAAAACCCCTAAAAGTCATTCTCTTCTTTTTATTCTTCAGGCAACCTATCTTGTTTCATTTACTGTTCTTTCTGCAAATGTCTTTTAACCATAAAATTTGGTGGAACTCAACTTCACCATCCCCTAAAAAACCCTTAAAATAATATATAATTCTCTTTGTCCTGTCATCTTCTTCTTTTCTGCTGTACCATTTTGTTCATATATAATTCTCATTTTACCTCTTTCTTTAAACAAATGGCAACGAATTCACGGGACATGAATTCTACTCCTCTGTAAGATCTTAAAAGTTTTGTGCAATTGAAACAAACACCTTTGATTCTATTGAAAACTTACCCAACTTATACAGCTAAAATCATCCATATAGAGCAAAAAATATAGGTTGTCTCCATTTGATGAAGTTTGCATAGAATCAACCACATCTACATGAATTGGACTCAAATATTTTATTGCTCTTTGCATTTTCATTGCTGGGAATGATTTCTAGTTATAAAGTATCATTTCGCCCATACACTGACTTCCTAAATTTTTATAATCTCATCGCTATGTTCTTCATATATTACGGTGTCCATACCCAGAATGACATAATTTTATTGTGTTTATTTTTTTAAAAAACTAAAGTGTGAGTTTTATGTTATTTATTTTGAGCAAAAACAACTTATTACTCACAATTTATATTGATCTGATACTTTTTCTTCGATCACACACCTCATTTCATCAACATAAATGACATACCCTGAAATCATTAATAGCCACATACTAAAGAGATTTTATAAAAAGCTAGAAATGTATAATTATTTGTCACCTAAAGTAATTTTCTATATGGTCATGTGGTTCGAATGACCACCTTCAAAATACCACACAATTTCTCTTTCTATTTCTGGTCAAAATCTCATGAATAATTTCAAGTCTTCTTCTTAGTGAATAAGGCATGTTTGTTCTTACTTGTCTTTTCTAACAATTGTTTTTGACATGATCAAATTTGTCACAATACAACTATTGAAACTTATTTTGATTTTTCTTCTTCTACCGCGACTTCCTTTAGGATAGTTATTTTATCCACAACATCTATTATTTCTTGGGTTGGTCCTATATTATGATGCCTCCTCTTAAACGTTAAATGTCTTCAGTACGAATAAATATTGTGATGTGCCACAAGGTGGGTGACAAGTAGGGGTAGCCATGGGTCAGCTTAGCTGGGTTGGGACCCAGACCCAACCGACCCAAGCCATTAGGGGTTAGATGCGATAACCCGAACATGTGAGGTATGGGTCGATTAGTCGCGTTAGTTTTTCCAAAAAAAATATTAATTAAACCATAATTTTTAAAAATTTCCACAATTATTCAAAGAAAAAAACTCAGATATGGATGCTTAAAGCAATTTTAAGTTGAAACGTCATTCAAGGATGAGAATTATTCAACAACAAATTCAAAAAGAACTAGATCTATTAATCTAGATTCCGATCTTGATCTAAACTGTAAGAATTGACGTAAAAATCTAAAACGACAAGGGAGAAATTAGTAACATGTGCAAAGTAAAGAGGAGAGTGTTAAGACTATGACATAAAGAGGTAGCGGGACCTCGAACACTCTATGGTCGTCGTCTGACATCGAATGCTTGGTGTCGTCGCAACTCATCCAGATCCCGAGCCCAATCTTGTTCGTCCTCGTCAATAGCTTTCGTCAGTTCATCAATATCTCATGTCACATTAGGGGCAACATGCATATTAACTTAATGAAATGTCACCAATAAATGTTTCATAAGTAGTATTTGCTATTTAGTTGAAGAGATAAAGTATCATGTTAACCACCTAAAATTATCACATGTCACATTACTAGCAGACCGATAAAATGATTACTTCGATTCAATGTGCCTAATTAATCATTTAGTCATAACTATCTTAAAAGTAGTATTTGCATTATTATAATTTTTAATTCAGTCATAAATTTGAAAATAAGGATTTAATTCATAGTCTTATTGTAAAAGGAGTTGGATACGTGTTGTAATGTCATTGGAATTAGAACAAAGAAGTATACTATCAAGGTTTTCATCTTTGAGAGAGATGTTGAGGTTTTTTGTCTATTTTTCTCTTCCATGACATTATAAAAGAAAACTAGTTATTTCTCTCTCGGTTGCACCAATGCAACATCAACTATCGCCCATCATCGAAATCAATCTGCTCAAAATTGAGTGATCGTCACTCAAACTACCGTGACATTTCAATCACATGAACTCAGCCCTCCATTTGACAAAATCATGCTCATTCAAAGATGTTCATCTAGTCGCAAAAATGACTTGATTCAAATTGAGAGAGTAATGTCTCTCCTAAGTTGGCATTTTGTTTCTCTTCAAGAACAAAGAAAAAGTTATAATTGTTCACTTATGGAGTATCTAATAAGTTTTTTATTTTTTTTATTTTTTATAATGAATTTAATCATTTATTTTTAATTAGAAATACTCTTTAAAATGTGTATTTAATAGTTTTGACATGTGTTTATAAGTATTTTCAGTTTCGTTTGAATCGAAGTTTGTTTGAACTATTTTTTTTTAAACATGATTATGTAGAAACACATGTAGGATCGAACCTTATTGTAGCAAGGGTCAACCAAAACTTCACAGAAAATGTCAAGCTTTTCAAAGGGTTGATGGAAATCATAAAATGATCGACCAAATCACAAAGGGTCGACCAATATTACAAAGGGTCGACTAGTTGAAAGTAGAGCTGGCAATCGAGCCGGCCGGCTCGTCGAGCCTGACGAGCCAAACGAGCCGAGCCTTTCGAGCCTGTCGAGCCTATTCGAGCCGGCTCTGTCGAGCTTTTTTAAAAAAAATTTGGCTCGAGCCGGCTCGCTAGCCTCGAGCCTAAACGAGCGAGCCGATCCGAGCCAGTCGAGCCTAAACGAGCCGAGCCAAACGAGAAAAACAAGAAAAAAAAAATTTCGTATATTGAAGTTGTATAACTTATTCGATATTATGTAATGACCAATTTATGCATATTGTTTTCTTCAAGCCAAAAAAAAATTTGCATGATAACATTTGTATGTATCGCCTCCATTACGCAAAAGAAACACGAAAACAATACATCGAATAAACAATACACTGAAAGCATCCAATTTGAAATCAATTCGCAAAAGAGTTAACAATTAATACTCATGCATTGTACGAATCGAAATAGAAACACTGAAAGCATTCATTGTGCCATTAAAAAGTAAAATATGTTACAAAAAGTTGTTTAATTGTTCGAAAAGAGTACAAAAGAACGAACCTACTCCATAGGGGTATCGTCCGATGGAGGTGGAGCAGCTGTGGGTGAGGCTGCCGGCGAAGTACAAAAAATTCCAGCCCACTGTCGGTTTTGTGCCTCGTCGAACCGCCGATCCAATGTTGCGAGGCGGACATCCATCGTGTCAAGCCGTCGGTGGACTCTCTCAAATGAATTCTCCATTAAAAGCTTGACGTCTTCCAAAGATGCCTCGATCCGGCGGGTTGTCGAAGGACGACTAGCTGCTGCAGCGCGTTGTTCTTGGTCGTACTCAGCCCCCTCGTGCTGGAGGGCCTGTGATGTCGAGCCCGGATGATCGCCTTTGAAGATCCACTCGCCGTCCGTGTTTTCCACAATACCCATTCTTGCAAGGGTAGATGTCGAATAGGTGTCGACTCTCCTAACCGGTACAGGTGTCTCGGAGGGAGGAAATGACACACCGTTTTCGTGGAAAATTTCCGTCAACAAAAGGTTGAACGGCATTGACTTGGACGAGTTTTCGAAAAGATCAATCATCCTTTTTAAAATTACATAACCAACGTTAAAGTTGGTTCCAGTGAAAATGTTATAAAGTACGTGCAAATCCATTCCACTCACATGATCCCTATGACCATCCCTAGGTAGGAGGTTATAGGAGATCATGTGGTGGACAAGACGAGCAATGACGTTCAAGTCATTGGCTTTCGGTTTAGGGGGAAGGTGAGTGTTGGGATTTTTGACAACGGAGCGGAGAAAATCAGTGTACGCACCCGTTTCGACACAAGGAGGCTCGGTGAAAGCCTCATAGTAGCGAGGGGCTCTCTCGTTGTCATTACAGTGCAGCATCTCGTTGAGATAACGAGACGTGATGGTTATGCGTTTTCCGTACACATAACTAGACACTTTTAAAGGGTTCGGTGAAAAAGTAAAATTGGCGTAAAACATGCGAATTGAGTTTTCGTAATACGGGCCCTGGAATTGAAAAAGGTCAGACAAACCAACACGATTCAATAAATCGTGTATCGGTAAGTTACTGATGGAATTTGGTACGAAAACACGGCTTGGAATAATGGACTTGCATTGGAAATCAGACAAAAATTTTTGTTGACATTCTAAATCAATATACAAATAAGAATCGAACATGGGCCCTACAATCGGTTCCTCCGGAATCGAAACGGAGGAAGCCTTGGATTTTTTGGAAACTTTGCATTTTTTACTACGCGAGGTCGATGCCATTTGAAGTAACCTAGACAATGAAAATAATAAATATAAACATCTAACCTCCTAAACCGTATGTAAACTCGATGCAAGTCATTTTTCAGCTGAATTTATAGTTACCTAAGTTTGCGGTCGACACCTGAGATTTTTGCGGTCGACACCTATCGAGCGGGATGTATCTGCGGTCGTCCCCTTAGCGATGCTGCGGTCGACACCTATGCTGGGTTCTGTCTCCAGAAAATCGCCGATGAGTTATTTCGAAACGGAGGTGGTTCCGTGGTTTGTAGAGTAAAGAGCAAGAGAAGTGATACGTACCACTACGTTTTAACTCGACGAGGGCGTCGGAAAGTGTCGTCGGACGTCTGAATGGCTCGTGCGGTCGACACTTGGATTTCGTTAACTTAAGACAAAACCCTCGCCGCTAGGGTTTTAAGTCGAAGCTCTGGTCGAATTGCGGTCGACACCTTTACCTTCGGTCGACCCCTACAACGAGGTCGATGGATATGCGGTCGACACATTAAATAGCGGTCGACTCCATAAAACTCTCTGGACGGAGATGCGGTCGACCCCGTATAATACGGTCGACCCCTTTTTCACTCTGGAATGCGCTGCGGTCGACACATTAAATGGCGGTCGACTCCATAAAACTCTCTGGACGGAGATGCGGTCGACCCCGTATAATACGGTCGACACCTTTTTCACGCTGGAATGATCTGCGGTCGACACCGTATACTCCCGGTCGACACCGTCAACGTACTTTATAATGCGCGGTCGGCACCTTCGTATACCTGCGGTTGACACCAAACGTAGTCCGGTCGACACTCATTGTATTTGCGGTCGACACTTAGATATATTTCATGCAGACGAATAAGATTAACTGAAAGAATGGAAATTTGGTGACATTAGAAAAGTGAGTAACAGAAAGAACAAATGTTAATGTTTATAAATTACAACGAAAGACAGATGTACGGGATACACGAAATGAAAAAGATCTTCGACTCGTCGCCGGAACATAACAGCTACTCTTCGAATTCCAAGTTCTTGAAATCCTCTTCCAGTTCGTCCACTCGTTGTTGGTCCCTCCGGACTGCGTCGCTCCAGTCCTTCATGCAAATGAGTGCCTCCACAAGCTCCGGTGCCAGACTTGCGCGTCGATCGTCGTATACGCGTCCACCTGCACTAAAAGCCGACTCGGAAGCTACAGTTGAAACAGGCGGTGTTAGTAAATCCCGTGTCATTTTAGCGAGCACGGGATACATGGCTGCGTTGGTTTTCCACCAACTCAAAATGTCGAAGGCCTCGTCTCGAGCAATTGGAACTCGATTGTCCAGATACACGTCGAGTTCACTCTTATCGAAAGCAAACGAATGCACGTCGCTTTCTAGTTGGGCGTCAATGGCATCCATAGCATTTAGTGGTATTCCGAAACTAGAACTACCACCGGACGTTGATGCCACATTGGACGAACTATGAGTTCTTGCCCTGGAAAATCTAATTTGGTAAGTCTCAAACAAGATAGCAAGGTCTCTATGCAATGTGTTAGGATTGCATACGGGGGCGAAACCTAGGTTCTCCGAAATTTTATCGAGCATCAACTTCGTGCCCTTGATTTTATATTTCGGATGCATAATACTAGCAAATGAAAAAATTGGAGGTACTTGAAGCCAATATTTGTGAAATTTAAATTCCATTGAAGTTACGATTTCATTAAATGCATCAATTTTTTTATATCTTTCAAAGGTAGAAGTCAATCTTACGAACCACGGAAGCACTAGATGCGTAGTCGGATAATAAATTCCCGAGCATTCTTTGGTGGCTTCCAAAAATGGTTGCAAAAAGTCAAGAAATAGATTAGCCATATCACAACTACAAATATCCAAAGTAAGACATTGTGTCTTTTGACTAATAAAATCACAAATGACGTTCCAATATGGTTTAGCATTTTCTAACATTAGATATGTTGAGTTCCATCGAGTTGAAACATCGGTTTTTAGTTTTCGAGGTTTCAGGTTTGCCGCTTTGCAAAATTCTCGATACTCTTGTTGTCGGGCGTTAGACGAAGAAATAAAAGAAATTGCACCCCTGATTGCATCAATATGTGGAGAAACAAATTGCATGCCATCTTTAACAATCAAATTTAAAATATGGCAAACACACCGCATATGAAAAAGGGATGAATGACTACTATCGAATTGAAAATATTTTCTAAATTGATTAACACAAACATCATTAGCGGAAGCATTATCTAAGGTAATACTGAAAATTCGATCTCTTATGTTGTATTCTTGTAAAATACCAACAATGTATCGATAAATTGTGATACCACTATGAGGGTATTCACAACTCCGAAAACCTAAAATTCGTTTATTAAGTTGCCAATTCGCATCAATGAAATGCGAAGTGACAACAATATAACCGAGTGCATTGGGTGCACTCCACAAATCAGAAGTAATACATATAGACATCGTGAGCGCATGCGAAAATAAAAGAAGTAAATCATTTTTCATTTTTTCATACAATTTTATTATGTCGCCTCGCAATGTACTGCGAGGAATTCGCTTAAAACTTGGATTAATGAATTGTTGTATAAATTCTACGGTTCCCTCGTGATCAAAGATTGAGAGAGGTAACTCTCGCTGTGCCACAAATTTTGCAGCACCTTCTCGCATTCTATCATGCGAATAAACAAAATTTCCGGTTCCAAGAGCGTTTAATTGAGATTGCATACAATCTTTCATATGCAGTTGCTCGTGATTTTTTTTGTAATGCCGATTCATTGTGCTAGTTGTTGATTCATAAGCATAATGTTTGGCACAATATTTACATTGTGCCCTATTTTCTATTGTCGTTCCTATTTTCACTTCTATTATTTGAAAATGTTTCCATATTTCCGACGTTTTCGATTTCTTTACTCGAGGGCCAGACGTGGATGCTTGTGCAGATGTGTGTGTTAATCCGACAGAAAAAGCCGGCTTCATAGGTGCAACTTCTTGCACCTCGTCGTCGGAAGACGGAAACGTTTCAAATTCTACGTATTTCGGCGGTGAATCCATAATAAATAATGACTATTTTGAACAAAAAATCTACTTAATACCGTTCACCGATTTGTTGCAGCTTGTTAATTGCAGTAGAACGATGCTTGAAGGCTATAGAGTGATTTGCACAAGAGAGTTTACGTAAAACATTTATCAGCTAACCTCTACAATTTATAGAATTCACGCATAACAGCTACATGCGGTCGACCTACAGTTTTAAAACGGTCGACCTTACGCTACCGTCGCATATGGAAGTTATAGCCGTTACATTATAACGGTCGACCCTCTTTATAAAAACGGTCAACCTTTTTACAACTACCGGTCGACTCTTTTTTCCACGCGGTCGACACTTTCACAACAATCATGCGTATTGCGGTCGACATTTAATTACCGGTCGACACTTAAAAACGTTCTGGAACGTACAGCGGTCGACACCTTATTTTGCGGTCGGCCATCCAAATTTACATATGCATTAAGTGTCGACCGCGTGTATACTAAGTGTCGACCGCACTACAAGTAGTCTGAGCCCACGAGCCAACTCGAACGAGCTGCACTCTCGGGCTCGGCTCGAGCTTTTGCTCGAGTCGCTACAGTGTCTAGCCAACCGTGGCTCGGCATTGTAGCAGCTCGAGCCAGGCTCGAGCTGCTACAGTGCCGAGCAAGCCGAGCGAGCCGGCGAGCCGGCTCGCTCGTTTGCCAGCACTAGTTGAAAGGGTAGACCAAAATGTCTTAAGGGACAATCGAAAACTTCCTTGCAGTCCAAATTATAAATAAGAGGAAAGAAACTCAAAGAAACATGAATACGCCCAAGAAAATAGGTGCGGCGAATTGTCTACTTACACTCAGTGTACTTTTATTTGACTTTTTATTGTCAAAGTATGAGATTGTGCGAACTGTAAATTCGGAATCCCATTATTTTTAGTACTTTCATTTTAGTGAATCTTAAGAAATAAGAGTGACGTCTTTAAAAAAAGAGTCAAGATAAGTAATGATAACGTCCTTTGTAAAAAAGAGTCATTATAAAGGTATGATTGACATTCGAAAGTCAATCACGTTTTTCTCAAGGTCGAGAAGTAACAGAATGTTCAAGGTCCGACCTTGCAACAAAAACTCATGCAAAGGTCCGATCGAACAGTGTTAACACATCGGTCTAAATCTCCATTATTTTACTCTATATATTTATTACAATAACTATAAATAACGGTCATACACTAATGACCTCCGCCACTTATGTCATAACTTTTTGGTTTCATTGAATTAGATCGTAATTTCAGAGGGACTATTACTAACACATGGGGCAAGAGGCCTTAAAAGTTTAAGCCCTAAACTTGAAGCCTTCACGGAGTCACTAGCATTTGCAGTTAATGGACGTTCTATAAAACAACAAAAATCCAGAAAAGTATCTCCGCTTCTCACCAGTCCCTCATGGCGCATCACATTGCTTTGTGAAAACCCAAAGAACTCGTTGGCTTATCGAAAAAGTACGCTTAAATATTTTGATTCTTCAAATGAGCTACTACATGAACAAATATAGGTAGTATAATGTGCAACAGCTTGGACAACTATCGTTTGATGAGTGACTTGTTCTCTAAAAGTTTACTTTTAATTTAAGACTGCTGTCATTTTGAGCATGAAATACTTGTAAAGATCGACCATGTTTTATTCATAATTGGAGCTTTTACCATGATATTAATGCACAAATTGTCTGAAAAATTAGGACTTCACGTTCGTTCTGATCTTAGAACTCAAAATTCAGATCACTCACGAGATTAGCATCTAGTTTCCCGCGTGCAAATCGCAATGGTAGACCAAAGATTTAAACCCCAAACGTCCACAAAAGCAACAAAAACATAAGTAATGTGCGGACTCAACACAATTCAGGAGCTGCATGTCGTCTCTATCTTATAGAATAATAAGTGACAGCCCACATTCTCCAATTCATCAGTTACATTTCAAAAAATTCATGTGACTATCTGAACAACAAACAGAACAATAATAGATTTCAAATACCATATTATAAAAAAAATTATTTGTATTTCTTTATTCTAATCTGTTTAGATAGCGCTCACCATAATTCTTAACTCAAAAGAATAATCTAATTTCTTGACAATATAATAATGCAACTCAAATAATATCTTTGAAAACTGTTGATGCTGTTACCGGCTAAAATCATGTAAAACCCGACTCTAACTACGGAAAAAAGAAGAAACAAAGATAAAATCTAAGAGAGAAAAGCTAAGGTTTGGTCAAGGGATCGAAAACAAAGTAAATGCAAAGAAATATATTTTCAAATTGGATTACAATCATGAATAAAAATACAAAAACTACTCTAATTGATCGAAGGTATAACATTGAACCACACAATAATGAGGTATCACCTAGGAACCAGCTGACTTAGCGAGGAGGAACTATTAAATTGGAACGAAGAGTGCTTACTTATACGAGTATGGGACGAAGATGAAGCCTCCTCTGCGGACGCACCACCGCCCAAGTGTTGGGAAATTTGTACCTTTCTATAAACTCCGGGCTTCGTAAGAATCTTCTCATTCAAATGGACGTCCTTGGAGAGCATCTCCACCACCTGCTTCATGCTCGGCCTCTGCCTTGCGGCTGCTCCCGTGCAGAATAGAGCAACTTTGATGAATCGCATCACCTCCGCCTCTGGATATTCGGTTAAGTCTTCGTCCACGAGTTCGAGTAGTCTTTCTTCTTCTCCTAGCTTCCATGCCTGCAATCATCGAAACAATCAACAATCGATTTTCCTATTTATTCAATTTTCAGGGGTCCTATTGCATACCCATGCCACAAGAACCAACAGATCTTCTCCAAAGGCTACTTTGCTGCTGCTGCAGCCGCTGATGATTTCTAGCATTAGCACCCCAAAGCTGTAGACGTCGGCCTTCTTCGTAAGTTTTCCAAACGATGCATACTCGGGAGCCAAATAGCCTCTGTACATAAATGAATTCCGTGATAATTAATGATGTTTTTCAGACCCTAACTCAAACTCAAACTGCTTACACAGTTCCGGCGACTCGAGTACTTATGTGAGTGACATTGTCAGGAAATAGTTTAGCCAACCCAAAATCTCCAATTTTAGGATGAAAGCTTGCATCAAGAAGGATGTTGCTGGCTTTAATATCCCTATGAACTATTTGTGGGTCTGCCTCCTCGTGAAGAAATCTAAGGCCGGAAGCTGCACCCAGGCAAATAGAAGCTCTTATTGACCAATCCAGCTTTTGATGTTTACTCTTTGAACCTGAATTGTTTGATACTCATTACCTATAAGATAAGGATTTCAAAAAAAATCATCAAAAACCAAATCGTAGAAGATCTAATAAATACCGAACAAGTTACTCGAAAGACTGTTGTTCTCTAGATATTCATACACCAATATTCGATGAGTGTCTTCCATGCAACAGCCAATCAGTTCAACGAGATTAGGATGCCTGATTTTCGAAATCATGTGAACTTCATTAAGAAATTCCTGTGTTCCTTGCGTAGATTCTGCAGCAAGAGATTTGATGGCAATTTGAGAACCATCTCGAAGAACTCCCTGCAAAAACAGAAGGATGGGATCTTGAGCAGATTGAGAGGCACAAAAGATATCCAAATAGTAAAGCTAGAAGGGGCAAAAATGAAATAAAACACGGACATAAAGTCATTAGTCTCACTCTATAAACAGTTCCATAACCTCCTCCGCCGATTCTGCTAGATGGATGGAAGTTCCCAGTCGCTGATCTCATACAGTTATAAGAAAACACCCTCACATCGTTGGTAATGAGGCCTAGAAATATACAAACATGCAAAAAGAATGAATCCATTGAAAGACGAGTAGAAGAACCGAGTCCTTTAGTTTGTTGCCCATAAAAGATAAAGTGTGACTCAGTTCATAACATAAATAGCACATAAGGGTTGATCCAAGTGAATATAGGTGGAAAAGAGCGGCATGGTCTATCATGAAGAACTTAAAAAAAATGAAAAGCAAAAATGGGAATCCCAGAAAACTACCTGAATGAAGAAAAAACAGTTAAAATAATCATATCATCATTCAAACTACAAAATATCATCATTTATCCATTGGATCAACCATAAATCAAGTAAATTAAAATAAAATGATGAATGAGGAAATCAACTGCTCTCTTTTTTCTCAATTCTTACCTTCGTCACTGGATTGAGGGTAAGCAGAACGACTTTTTCTTCCTCTGCGCCAATTCGAAAGACTGACACAACCAGCGACCATGGCTATTCAAAGTTACATCTCTTTAACGAGCCCCCAAAATACTCTAGGAAAGCCCCAAAGGCTCACCCAATCATACTCCCAAGCTCTCCCTGTGGATCATCGCAGGAATGACTTAAATAAAGAATTAAGATATCTAAGCTTCAATTTCCATTTGGAGGGCAACAATTGTCCATGAGACAATAAATAAATTACCAAAAACAATAGTCAATCGAGGCGCACACATGAGTGGGCATCGTTCAAAATTATCAAGAGCTTGATAGCGATTACAGCAACACGCCAGTCAATCGCACTGCAGTCATAGATAGCTTATGATATCAAAATGTAGAGCAAAAGATTTAGACTGAACCCATTTCAGAAATAAAGATCGGAATCGATAATTGGCAATACGCGTTTCGTACCACATTTCTTTTGCGAGTATCTGCAGAGAAAATGAGGCTCCACTTAAATGCCATTCTCACTTTCCCGATGAATTGAAGGAAGAAAACCTTCCCCATTTCTTCTTCGGCCAAATTACGTCATGGGTAAAATTGTGGAAACTAGAAGAGACCAGAACGTGGCACATCGAATTCTCGAAGATTTCTTCTCTTCCTGGGTTAGGTGTACATTCTTCGTCAATTTCGTGGGAGTGTGGTTAAAGCCAAAATGGGCTGGCGGTTGGTGGACAACGTTTTTGAAAAATTAGAGCTGGAACTCTGGAAATAGGGAACCAAATTTTACGATTTGGTTTCAAGTTTTATAAAAACTCTACATATTTTTTATTGAATTGAATCAAGTTTTCTGATTTTTTTCGGATATTAATGGAGTTGGGGTCGAGTTTAAATTAGTTTACCAAATTTCTTTCTCAATCAACTATAAATTTTGCAGTTTTCCCACAACAATTTTATTAACTTTTCAAGATCAAAACACGAAATCCTAATAGCGAGCAATGTTAAGTATTGAAAAAATCTTAAATTTCAAAACACTTCGGTTTGGTAGTTAATGGCAATCGAATAATAAATTAAGTTGAATTTTGTGTTTTGTAAGAAATGTTATTTCATCCTGCACAACGCCCGGATGAAAATATTTTTCACGATAAATTTGGCATGCATTATTTAGTAATGATAATTATTTTAGATTTTGTGCATGAGCAAAATATTTCAAAAAAAATTTGGTGTGGAAAAAGGGACAAAAATGATCACATTGGTGTTAAATTTCTTTTGAATTCAGATTTGGAAATAGGCCAATACTTAATTTCAATTTGAAATGAACCAAAGGCCAATGGGTAACAAGAATAAATATGGGCAACATCATATAGAATAAAGGTATCACTATTCAATAATCAAAGTCTTTCATGATTTAAAATAGTATTGGACAGACTTATTATGTTTTCTTCAAAAAATTAATGACTTATTCAAGCTTTCCCTGTGGACACCCCTCTCGATGTGCGAAGAAATCTACGGTATTAGATTCTAAGAGACGATTAAAAGTGTGACCAAAGAGGAAATCAATGATCTTAAGTGGAAAAATTGCGGTCGTCCAACCGACAATGGCGTGGCCGGTAAAAATGAGTGCATGAGAGTGGAGACATGAATAGAGAAAAAAAAACCTCTTTTGTTCAAAGAAGATAAATTGAGCTTGGGCTTCACAGACTCGTTAATGGTCTATGGTTCAATTCGGGACTCCCATTTATCAATTATAAGTCATTTACTATTTTTTTTTTTGAAGAAGAAAAACTTGATTTTCACGCAAGAGCACTCTGCTGTGATTTATTTCATTAAAAAAACTCATACATTAAATTAATAAAAATATTTTTATCATTATTTTAAAAATTTATCAATTTTCTTAACTCATCTGTAACTTAAATGAAAATATTAGAAGAACTTAATTTTAAAGTTATAGATTTTTTTCAATATTGTACTTATTTTAATTGTAAGAAAAAAATATTATAAATCGTGTAAACGTTTAAAATTTATGAAACTTTCTAAAATATATTCTTATAATAATATAGATATATGAATAATTTTTAAGTCATTTCGATCATAAACAAAAACATGTTAAATTTTAAACAAAAATATCATATGCGCTGACGTGAAATGTAGATGGTGAACTACCCTTGTGTTTAGAGTCGTGCCTCGAAGTCATGCGAATGGTTGAATACTATATGGCTTCACTATAATTTTCTTAATTATTTTCAAAGTTATGAATTTTTCGCAACATATGATTTTTTTTTGAAACTTTTACTCTTAATATTATTATTTAAACATAGATAATATAAACATAAAATTAATATGGTTCTTAAATCGGTTGTTTTGATAAAAAAAAAAACCGACCAGAAACACAAATATAAACGTAATCAAATCCGAGTTTTGAAAAATATAAAAATGAACTGAATCAATATGACCTGCAAAGTTACAGGTTCAGTTGAACCCAACCGGTGAGTTCAGTTTGGTCTATTATAAATCTAGGTCTCCTTGGAGGATGGTCTTCAAGTTCAACGCGTTTTGACTTCATGTTAATTGAGTCGAAGTTTACCAGAAATCAGAGAGTTGGAAGGAGTTGAAAAGTTCTCCAATGGCTAACTACCAGTCTAATGAGGACAATGATCGTGGTAAGACTTTAGCACCAATGTGAAATTGTGTAAAACTTTACTTAAAAATGATCGCGGTAAATTTTTTTCTTTCTTTGAAAATTTTTCTCTTGAATTCTTTTTCGTGAAAACACAGGGGAAAACTTTAATTAGAAATTGTAGTAAACCCGACATTTTCTTGAAATAAGACCTTGTTAATCAAAATATCCATCAAATAAAATACCACAAAGCTCATATAATATATAATTTAATCAAAACGTGTAATATACATAATAAACATCTTTACACAACATCATTTAACAAAACTAAAATTTTAAAACACAACATTGTTCAAAGGTAAACACTCCAAAATACTTCAAATGTACATCTTGACATCTCCACCGGTCGACACTTAACGATTCAAGCTTCCCGCACCGGATTCGCCTCCTCCACGACATGATCGTTACATAGAACAGGGAGAGCTAAGTCCCTCACCTTCATCACCTACATCACAAAGCATAACCTATGAGCCTAAAACTCAGTAAGTAATCGAATGAACCTATATGCCTAGCATAAGCATGACGTTTCTTGAAAAACATGTATATTCATTACGTTCTTTATCGTTATCTTGACTTAACTTGACATGTGTGAGCGTCACATCGTACGAAGGTGAATAGGCACCATATGGTCTCCATGAGGCAGCCAACTTGATCTTGACTTTACATACATTTATGCATTGGATGATGAATGTGTCACATACCACCTTCATCATCCGTTGGGTGACATTTTAAAAACCTGCATGAGAAAACATTTTCGTATGTTTCATAAAACATGATGCATGGACATGGTCGTCCTCCACCGACGTTGCTCACTTATGAACCAGGCTTGGCACGAGTTGCTGCCGTTGATGATGCCTTACAGGAACGAGATCACGCTTTGGGGCACATTCGCGAGAAACTCACCCAGGCTCAGCATCCTACGAAGACTCAGTACAACAAGACTCATCGCGAGGTAGTCTTCCAAGTACATGATTGGGTCTGGCTTCGTTTACATTCGTTTCGCCGCCACACACTAGCTATGTCTTCTCTACACAAGCTGTTGCCAAAGTATTATGGACCTTTTCAAATCCTTGAGCGTATCGGGGAATTAGCTTACCGTCTCCAGTTGCCTGACAATTTTCGTCTACATAATGTGTTTCATGTCAGCCTCTTGAAATCTTTCAAGGGCGTACTACCAGCCACCTCTACCACATTATCACTTATTCGAAGTTTTTATTCCTATTTGAACAGCCAAATTAAATTAATCAAATAATAATAATCTAAAAGGTACGGGGCTAAGAGAAGAGATCTAGTCGTCGCTTTGGACCCACCCTCCTCAGATGGCAGTGGCCAGTGGCCAGTGGCCATTGCCCACTGCTCTTTAAAGCTTTTCCACGAACCATGTTCATCCCTCTATCCCCTTCCTAATCGAAATGGGCTGTCGGCCATGGCCGCCCTCTTCTCTCTCCGCTTGCTTTCTTTTCCTCTTCCTCCTCCCCCATCTCTGTTCGGCTTCCGGCAAAGTGACGCTCTCTGTGTACTACGAAAGTCTCTGCCCTTTCTGCGCCGACTTCATCGTCAACTATCTGACCAAGCTCTTCGACAAAGGACTCATCTCCATCGTCGATCTCCGGATGGTTCCTTGGGGAAACGCCTGGATCAAACCCGACGGCTCATTCCTTTGCCAGGTCTAATTTTTCTTCCTTCCCTCTCCATTGTCGTGGATTCAAGTTTTCAGGATGGCTTTAATTCTTAGGGAAGCAAGTTTTGTTCTTCTAAAATCTTATGATTTACAAAAAGCTTAAACATGGTAATGAACGTAGACTGTGGTTGAACCCTCTGTAATTTCTAGCCTGATTTCAACATCTATTTTATCTTCCCTTCATTTGGGATTTTCTTAAATCATACAACTGTGCAGCATGGGGAAGACGAATGCATGTTGAACACCGTACATGCCTGCACCATTTCCTCGTATCCTGATGTGGTAACACCTGAAAGCCCTTAAAAAAATTCTTAGAGACGGCACGAATTAAGGTTTTGAATTTTCATGGGAGTTGTTTCTGGTGCAGGCAAAACATTTCAGTTTCATTCTCTGTGCTGAGACTCTCACCTTGCGTAAAAAGCACAGTGAATGGCCCACCTGTTTTCAAACCACGAAGCTCACTCTTCCGAACAATTGCTACAAGACTGGGCAGGGAAAAGCGGTATCTGCTCTTTCTTCGATTCATTGACACCATGTTTATGTTTGATTTCCAAAAATAGAAACTCTGTAAACATGTTTGGAACATTAAGTTTGTGACATCTGGGTCTGTCTCCGATGTGCAGCTTGAAGAACGATATGCGAAAGAAACATTGGGTCTTAGGCCACCACACACCTTCGTGCCATGGGTGACCGTCAATAATCAACCACTCAAAGAGGTTAGTTCGAAACCTGGGATTTTCACATATTCATCTACAAGCTCCATGAATAACTCCATTTTTAATCTGGATGAACAGGACTACTTTAACTTCATACCTTATATCTGCAAGGCTTATAAAGGAACTTCTGTCCCAGAAGCCTGCAAGTCTCATCCGCTCGATGTCACTGACAATTTGCAGATTGGAAGTCCCTCTAGTGTCGGGTGTTATGTTCCTTTAGCTAAGAACTTGACTGAATAAACTCCAAAGAGGAGATATTTATGGAACAAAGACATTTACGTCATTGTTTTTGTCTTGCAAACATGCAAATTTCTCTTTGCTCGTTGAATGACTGAAGATTCCAACAATTTGCAGCCCAATCGGTTGAATTTGAACGGCATCATTTGCACTAGATCTCGTCTTCTGAAACAAAAAGTTAAACTTTGAAATTTAACAGAGAATAAGAAAGATATCTTGGTAGAAAGCAAACATCTCACATGAGCTTTTTTTGGCCCTTGTTCTTTCCCAATTTCCTCTTGTGCTTCTGTATCTGAGCGTCAATTTCTAATCGGGAGAAAGATGGAAGGAGGCATGTTTGTTGAAATAGGCTCTAAGATTGAGCTTGTCGACTTCTATAGCCCCCTTTTTCAAGGGGAACCTACCTAACTTGGACTTCTTGATAGATTGTCGCAACTTGATGGCACAATTTATTACTTGAGGAAAGTAATAAGAAAGATGCAAATGGATAGGAGAAACTGGCAAAGCTTACATAGATAAGCTACGACTGGTTAATAACTGAAACACAATCGGATGGCGAAAATATAACATGGTGTACTTTAGTCGAATGTGTACAAAAAGAAAGTTTGTTCAAGCTTTGATCATCGATAACACTTCTTGATTTGGAGAACAACGTTCATGTACTCAAGCCAAAATCTTGCTGGGGATGATAAGTCATGGGGATGAAGAATAGCAAGCCGCAATTAGTTGCATTCCTGCTCCAAATACAGATTCTCTTATTTTATTAACAAATGTTTTTTTATAAATTTTTAAGTTATTTTATAATTCAATATGTACAATTTCATCCTCAAACTAAAAAATAATGTATAAATATCAGTTTATTTCATGAAATATGAGGATGTTTGCAGCGAATGTCTTATTTCTTTTCTTAACGATAAACATCTTGAACTTGACATACTTTCCCTAAAACTTCTATTGTTTCAATTTTCATCAATTGTTTCTTTTGTTGAACATTAAACTTAAACCGTTGCAACGTCGATGGTGCCCGGTATGGAACTCCCTAGATTTGAGAGAGAAGATCACACAACTACATGTGAATATCTTAGTTTGGTAAGGAGTTTATGATATCTCATATACACAAAGTCGGACATTACATATACTGTTAGTATAGTAAGTCAGAGGGTTCAACACACTCGCATATTAAACCTATTAAAATAATTTTTTGATATATTTCAGGAACTGAATTGCTGGGTCTACTTTACTCAAAGATTGATGAATTCAAGCTGATAGGATACACTAATAGTAATTGGTGCGAAAATATAGATGACTAGAAAACTATAGATGTAAATGAGAGCCTTCTACAATCTTTTAGAAGAAATATAATTCATTCAATGTCATTAAGAGCTTTGATTTAAATAATCCTCTAAAACTGATACTTTTTCCCAAAATAAGTATTGACCTATTCTCAAAAAGTTTTGTCCGAGTATTTTATGTAGCTAACTTAATTCGAACACATGCAAAAATGTGTCTAGTCATTTTCTAATCCAACAAATCTAGTAAAAGAAAATCTCAAATTATGACATTCCAACTAGCGGAAAACTTACACATGCTATTATATATATATGCACATATACAATCTACATGGCACCCAATAAAAATCTCGGGTGTTACCTAGGGAGATGAAATGTTTCAAGTTTCTCTGTTTGGGTTATCGTTCTTAGAAAAAAATACTATTGAGATAGTCAATGAAGATGAAACAAAGAGGAATTCCAAGAAGAACGAACCCCGCATGAGGAAGTGTTCCATGTCCAAGAGGATCTACTCGTTTTTCATAGTGTTAGCAACTCAAGCCACAGATGAGGATTGTCAAAAGGAAGAATATTGTCCATACTCATAGCCTAATACAAGATAAAGTTGTTGCGGAAGCTCGTTCAATGTCAAATAACGTGTAAGCTATTGTACTAAAAAATCACACTAGATAAATTCACAGGTAAGAGATGTGGGTCACAACGGACCACTGAAGAACCAAGTCTTACCTAGCTAGAATTATCCTAGTAATTTAATAGTACAATAAATAACAACAACTATATCCGACAAAATAACAAACGACTATTAAATAAAGCAATAAAAGAAACACCAAAATTTAACGAGGTTCGGCCAAATATGCCTACATCCTCGGACACTGCAAAATATATTTCACAAGGAAATATTACAAAGAGAGAAGGAGCAAGATCAAAATTACCAAAGAGATATAAGTAATTTTGGAATGTGATGAATAGAATGAAGGGGAGATGAACTATTTATAGGGTTTAGCTTCCACCCCCATTTTTTGAATTCCCGATGTGGGATGGGAGATGAAGCCAAAAGTCAACGAAAGTGTGTCACTCACTATTGACGTAGAAGTTGCTCCAATGTTGATTCTCGAAAGCTTGTTCAGGAGAGTTTGCACCTTGTTGAACAATCTTTTTGAAATCCACTAAGACGTTTTTACCTTATAGCTAGAGAACCGAATAAAATTTAAAAAGTATTTATAGCTACTCGCATGTTTAAGAGAGCTTTGACACATTTCGACCCGTTCGATAACTCAACTCATAACTCTTTCATTTCTCTTTCATTTCTCTTTCATTTCTCTTTCATTCATACTTCATTTTATTCATTCTTCATATTTCTTACTTTCTTTGCGTTTAACCCATAGGGCTCGCTAGTTGTTGGAGCTCCATTGGAGGCAAAGGAGTACCTTTTGTCCCCTTAAGGATATGTTATTTTAATCTTCGTGCACAACAACTCGTTTCTACCATCATGGAAACATATGCATGAAAAATATTTTTATTTATTTTTTTAAAATATGAATTCATGAATATACATAACCTTCAATGATTAATCGTAACAATCCTATTTACACATGATATTTGACATAATATCTCACTATAAACATATCACTAACAAACAATTCACATCATACACTTCATCATTTATTCAACCAAACAATTCTAGAATAGACTTGAACAAACAAGTCATTATCAAATCAAACACATCATCTAAACATATGATTCCTAGCATTCTATGAAGTAGGTCTCCTAAGTAAACACACATGTAGAGTTATATACCTTTAGTCTTTAACTTATTTTAAACTTATTATTGGGAACATCTCAATGGTTGATGGACCTATATCAAAAACGACTTTCACTCCTTAAAAACTCCCTTTAGGTCAGAAATTTTTCTATGTATATCTAACCACTACAATTCTAGTGTTTTCTTGTTCCTTGAGCAGTCCAGTAACTTTATAGAATGGAAAAATGACTAAAAGACGCCTAGATTAACGATTTTCAAAACTTTTCAATTTCACTTTGTTTTTCCAAGACCCTAGTAGTTGACAACATTTTCCTGATGTGTGATTAATACAGTTGAGATGTATAATCAGACCGTGTAGAAGGGCTCAAGTTCAGAACCATCTTTGATCGTATGTTTGCTAGCATTTTTTTAAGTCAAACAAAAGGTTCAGTTTGTGAAATCTTAGTTATTGTTGAGTATTAAATTCATTGAACAAGGGTGCTAAAAACTCGGTTTTTTATAGTAGATTATAACTGACTTATGGAAGGGTAAACAATTACTAAATTTAACGTGTGACATATGAACTTCTATGATCTGAATGTCTAGTTTTCATTGATTTAAGTTTCTGTCTTCCAAATTTATTCTTTCTCTCATAAAAAAACTCGGTTTCCCAAATTTTTGATTTCTTTCGGTTATCCATAGTTGTGTTTTTCATTCATTTCTTTTGATAAAACTATTACTTCAACCATTTAAGAATGAAAATAGATTACCTTTGAAAAAAAAACGACCTTGAACTGAGTGTTGTGATCGGTGGTTTCTCCTCATCGCATGTAGGAAATGAAGTCTGTTCCTTTCTCTCGTAATGTCTTCACAACTTTTATTCTATGGGAAGATTCTGACGTAGAAACACTTTTACCCTAGAAGAGTCTCTCGTTAGTCTCGAGATTGAGAGAAATGGGTGAGAGAGTGCGTGTAAAGAGGAGGCATGTGATTTTTGGGGCTTTTCCTTTCCAAACTGCCGCTTTGAATGGACATTTTTTGTTTACCATAATACAAGTGTTTAAAAGTTTCTATGTTAATCAAGCATATTTGCATAGTTATCGACCATTCTT
Source organism: Begonia fuchsioides (assembly GCA_003255005.1). Taxonomy (NCBI): domain Eukaryota; kingdom Viridiplantae; phylum Streptophyta; class Magnoliopsida; order Cucurbitales; family Begoniaceae; genus Begonia; species Begonia fuchsioides. The sequence goes on from QAOC01024391.1 coordinate 145,595, forward strand.
CCACAAAAGTTGACATATTTACCTGTTTTTCTTCGTTCAATCCAACAAATTTGTTAGGTGTTGACCCTTATTCCACAAGTGTCGATCAATTTTTAAAATTTTTTATTAATCAAAAAGATTCGCAAAGGTGTCGACCCTTCCCCCACAAGTTTTGACCGATCTACCTCTTTTCCTTAGTTTAATCAAACAGATTTTTAAAGATGTCAACCTTTCTTCCTTCCACAAGTGTTGATCGATCACGATGTTATGCAAAATTAGAACCTCACAAGTTTATGGAGGTGTCGACCGGTTTACTTAAGTGTCGATTATCTCCTGGATATATTTACTTTCTTTCTATTCATCAATCGATCTCATAGGTACCATTTTTACAACATTGAAGAGGAAAATCATATAAGGGAAACTGTCACGCCTCGAAACCGGGCCTAGACAGACGCCGAGACCAATGACCCGATTCCTGAAGGAACCTGACCATTGAGCCTGAGGCTCGGTATTCAATTTAAAATCAACAGCGGAAGACTTAAATTTTTGAGCAAGCCCAAACATTCAATCCAATTAGTCGGATAACATAAACAAAATATTACATCCGAATAATGTTACACACGAGGAGTTTACCAATTTAAAACAATACATTATTCAAATTTTACATATATAAATTTGAGAATTAACTTCAATACAGCTTTACTGGGCCTTACCCAAAAAGAATCCTGAAAACAAAGTTTGTAGTCAAAGGGGTGAGTGACTACTCTCAGTAGAAATTTTATTTTTATTATTATTAAATCATAAGTAAATAACATCATGTTAAAACCTGTATAAACATGATTTTAAACAATCCATAAATATGTAAATGCACCTTGAGGGGAAATGCAATTAATGTATAGACATCCAATCTAAGGTGGTGACAACCATAATGTAAATGCACAATAGATGCAGTGCAAATGATGTGTATACATCCACTCTAAGGTGATGACAACCATAAAGATCCGGATCCGGTTTAGGGATTCGAAACCCAATGACAGGTTTACCGTCCCTATTAACCATTTGTGCACGATAACTCACTCATGCTCACTGATGAATGTGCAATGCATATGCATATGTTCAATAACAATAAATTACAATAATAATAATAATAATATAAATACAATACATTTAAAAATAGTATTAATATATAAAAACTCCTACCTCTTAATTCCTTGTAAAAGTTAGGTTGAAATCGATAATACTAAATCTCGATTTAAGTTGAATTAGAGAATCCTGCAACAATACATTTAGGTATAGAAATTAATTTACATGTAATGTAAAATAAAATTATATTTTATTTAATCTAATTTAATTTAATTTCAATTTAATTGAATTGAATTTAAGTCTATTTTAATTAAATCAAATTAATTATGTTTTAATTTAATTTAATTAATTATATTATTTATTTTTTTATTATTTGTTTTTTTTAATTTGAGTAAATATTGACTCGTTGACAGGTCAACAATTGACCGGGCCATACCCACTGGGTTGGCCCATCAGATTGACCCAATTGATTAATTCCACTAGATCAGCCTACTTGGTCAACCCTAGTAGATTCGACCTACTAGGTCGGGTCAAAGGATTCGACGCGTTGGGTCGACCACTGCCGCCTGCCGGACGGCTCTGTCGTCAGGCGATTTTCGGCCACCGTAGTCGTCCGGCTATTTTCGGCCCCCTTATACGGTGGCTCCCGAGACGATTTTGCCTCTAAATTTAGTCAAACTCGCAAATATTGACAGAAATAAACCAATAAACATTAAATGAGTACTTTCAACAACGAAAACTCACCGGAATGTCGCCGGAAGTCGAAAACCCGCTGTAATTTTGGTAAAACTCGCGGTTTCTGGGACTAAAGCTTCGTCACCCATTAATCTAGGTGCGAAACTCTTAGATCTAACCTTTTGGAGGTAAATTCGAGTCCGAACTGCTAGAAATGCTGAAATCCGAGATTGACAAACTCAATTTCGACATCGAGGGTCAAAGTACGATTTTCGTACGTCAAAATGTAGAGAAGAAGAGAGAGAAAAAGGTTTTTGGGCTAGAATCGGATGAAAACAAACGGAAACTCACGAATTTGAATCAAAATTTTGTTGGTTTCGGGAGAAAGAGGGAGGCGGATGCTAGAGAGAGAAAGGAGAGAGAGAAAGAAAGAAGAGGAAAATCCGTTAAAGTTTATTTTTTTGGTTTGTGAAACTACCAATTGGCCATGATGGCAATTCGGTAAATATTACAGAAACCTACAAATATCAGACGACATGACTAAATATGATTGGAATCAAAGACGGTGATGGAAAGTTTTAACAATTTTTCATAATAAACACAAAAAATGGTGACTTAGACCCTTAAAGTGATTGTAAGCCTATTCAGTTCATCTAAAAGAAACGTTATTGTTGCTTAGTTGTAAAGAAGGCAAGGGACATGCCTAACAAGTCAGTAGACCCTCATGAAGACACATATCCTTTATTTTTTTCATAACCTTCAATTACAAGTTAGTGTTTTTAAGATTGTTAATTTTCATTTGGACGATAGTGATACAAATTTTATCTGGTCGCTGGCTCTTTAGGGATAATTATTTTGGTATGTTTCACTCTATCTTTATGTGCGATTTCTTGACAATTATCGTATGACTAGGCTACTAAGTGCATGGTGTTAATGAAATAAATCAGTATAAGTTAAGGTCCTATCTTTTAAACCATGAAATAAACTAGAGTCCTGGTTAGTTATTCCTCTGTCATCAAGTCAGCTTCTAAACGTCATAATAAGTATACATATTATGGAAATTGCAAGAGGAAAAGTGTGAATTTCAATTAAATAGTTTAATTTATGATTCACTAAGGATTCTTCCGATGGTTTATTTTTTAAATGGTCTTCAAACTTTCAAATATTATATTCCAGAATAATAGAAGTGCTTCTCCTAAATTATGTTCGCTTTGAAGCTAAACTATATTTTATCCAATACCATTGAGTAGAGTACAGAATTTTAGATTTAAGTAGGGGTAGGCAAAACCGAACCTGAATCGTAAACTAGACCAAAACTGTCAGTTTTAATCCAATTTTAATTTTTAGGAGTAAAAAAGTAAGAACCACACCGGAATGTTGGTTTCGCTTCCGGTTCCAAATATTCAGAACAGTAAGTTTCGATTCCAATTCTATTTCAGAATAAAATTGGGCCGGACTGACCGTGTCCGCCATAGATCTAAGAGATCTTGGTGGATTTATTGGAAATGAAAATTTTGATACACGCAAAATAGTTTGAATAGTTGATTAGCATTGCAAAATGGTGATGATTAGCATGAGGAATAATAATATAGAGAGTAAGGACAAACATCCCTCGAATGCTAAATTAATGGGTGAGATCCGCATCAAAAGGCTCACGAATTCTCAAGCATGTGTTTTAATATCTGATTTTTTATGAACTCTTACAGCACAGACGTGGGATTGCTGATTCTTTTTCTGTCCAGATTTACTTTCTTAGCTTTCGTTCCCTGGAGTTGTTCTCAATCTCTTCCCATCAACCATCAAGATCCCCGTGATTTAAAGGGCAGCGCACACGGGTGCCTTGTCTTAGCTGAAACCCTAATATCATTTCATGTCCATGTAAACTCCATTGACGTGCACGAAAAAGGAACAAAAAAAGGGTGCTTCTTTTTTCCCTCAACTTTTCAAAAGATTTCAAACGCTTCGTGCATTTTATTCATGTGCACAGATCAAAATTGTTTCGTCTGTTTTTGACATACGCTTAAGAAAACTGCCTTCATTCCAATGCATAAACAATGAGAAGCAAGTCAAGAGAGAGATGATAAAAATACCCAGAGATAGACCCTTTCCCTAGAACCTATGCAGATGAAGATTAGATTAGATGGGCCTTATTTTAGGTGACGACAACAGTCTTATCAGTGGGTGCATGTTAACGATGAAGGATTTTAATAAACTGTAGAACAAACCCATATGCAAACCTGGCATTTGACCTTGGTGGTAAGGTGTCAATATTTCTGGAAAATGACAGACGAATACTGATTTCTCAAACGTCGAGGAGGAACACGCCCCGTGATTCCCGTTCCAACAAATAAAAACTATTAATTCTATCATCATTTTTCACACTAACTGCGACTGCCTCCTATCTTTACCTGCATTACAATATAAGTATCAGTGAATTTTTCATCAGCTTGCAACTTATGTTTTTGCTTGCTTGGTGAGTAGATGGATGCATAAAGTGACACTCTGGCTTCTAATTTTTAAATCATTGCGATATAGTTTTCAATATTCTCTGACACTTTTTTATAATTATTCTTTACTAATACATACTACATATTTGTCATTATTTTGCCTCTTAGTTTGCATGAATGGAACTCTAGAGAAAGCTGAACCATGATTTTTCTGGAATCAATTTATTGAGCAGTAAATCAAATGTCGCATGGGTATTATCAAAATTACTTAACATACGGGTTTAATTGCCAACTCCATTGCTTGAAGATTTGAAGCTTCAGTTGCTGTTTTTTTAAATCCAGATAAGAGAAGAAGTTAAAAACAGCGATTAAATTATGTGTATGCTTTTCGATATAATAAAATAATGTCCATTTGAACCCTACAAAATTCGTTTTGATCTCCCTAGTGGAAGAGTCAACTGACGAAAAAATCATTCGAAACTACACATTTACCATGAGCCTTCTTACTTTCCTTCGCATCAAAATCTTTGGCTTTTCACTTGTTGGAAGCGATCGATTTTTGACTAAACAACAAAAAAAAGCAAGCCAATACATGGATTCACATGAGCATATTTATTGTTCTATTCATCACAGCCATATATAACAAAGCAGCATGAGCAAGGAATCACTTTCTGCGACTACATATTTTATTGTGTACGACGGAGTAAATAGATTTCATTTTCCTCTTCTCAAAGAGAAATAATAGAGGAAGGGAGAGACTAAGAGCTGTTCCACAAAATTCTCCATCAAGATCAGGAGCTATGGTCGGTCATATTGTCTGAAGCACTTGACATGGAGTTTCTGGTTGTAGCTGATCTGTCTACTCTTAAAAAGAAGCCGTTTTCTTCCTAATCTTTGTATGCATCTCTTTTTTTCGAAGTTTTACGAAGAAAGAAGATCTTTTTGAGCGATCAACAAGAATAGCATCTTCCACAGTAAATCAAATCTTAAAGGGGAGAAAATTTCAGTACCCTAAAACAACTCTGATGGAGGGAAGATGCAGTACAGAATGTTCGAATACCAGCTCTTCGAAACGCAACAAGAGCGAGAGCGAGAGCGAGGCTATTGACCAAGAAAGTAAGGGTTTCAATGGAGGGAGCACAAGCAATAGCACGATTGAAGAGTATGATAAGAAACCATCTGTTCGTCCATACATAAGATCCAAAACACCAAGACTTCGGTGGACCCCAGATCTCCATCTACGCTTTACTAACGCTGTTGCAAGACTGGGTGGCCAAGAAAGTAAGCGACCTTATTCTCTCTCTAGTGAATCTAATGCCATGGCAGTTTTATAGTTAATCTCATTTTCTGTTAATAATGGCTTGATTTCATGCAGAAGCTACTCCAAAGTTGGTTCTTCAACTAATGAACATTAAAGGCCTCAGCATCGCTCATGTCAAGAGCCATCTTCAGGTAGATTATTTCACAAAAAAAAAACCAGTTTTGTTATTTGGATTCTTTATTAATTAATGTTTCTCTCAGAATTTGTCTCTAATTGCTTGCTTTCATGTTTGCACTTCAGATGCACAGAAGCAAGAAAATCAACGATCCGTCCTTTGGTAATCAGAAATTATGTTTCTTAATACCGAATTGTTTGTGTGAATAGTGAATACTTTATGATCTAATTGTTTGGTTTGATTAGAATCTATTTATTTTTAACGAAATAATTAAAAAAAATTAAACTAAAATACTGGAAATATTTTAAATTGTTAGTGCATGATTACAAAATATGCATGCATTTTAAAATGTTACTATTATTATTAGTTTGGAATAACCAACATGCGTCTGTGAATTTGAATTATGTATGATTCGAAAAAGCAAGGAAGTTTAGTACATCTAATTAATATTAAGACTGAAGTTTTTATTTTTATATTATATGTACATGGTTTGGCTGAATTTCTTGCATATTAGTGAGCTTCATGAAATTTATATCGATACATAATTTACAGGGTTCTCCAGTCACAGGCATCTTACTGAAAATGGAGATCATAATATTTATAACCTCAGCCAGATTCCAATGTTTCAAGGATATAACCAAAGCCATGGTTCGAAGTTCAGGTAGTAACCATGTCTCCTTTGAACTCCTCAAATGGTTCTTAAACTTCATTGGGATTTGTGAAAATGATGGTGTTCCCATTTGAATCACGTGCAGATTTGGTGAAACTTCCTTGAGTAACCATGAAAAACCAGCATATAATCCCTATTTTCGAACGACATTAACTGAAAAATCAAGAACTGAGGCTTACGGTCCAGTAGCTGACAGAATATTTGGGAGCATCAATACGAAGGGCTCTCATTACTCCGAAAACTTCCATGTCGGAAATTTGAGCCCTTACGACAAACAAATGAGTCGGGAACCTTATCGACCGACGAGAGATGAACTCCTATCAAGTGTTAGTCATTCTGATGTTAGCAGAATGAAAATAAGACAACATTGGAACTCACTGAAAAGAAAGATGGAACCAGAAGACGGTGACCTTGACTTAAGTCTTTCGCTGAACATATCTCAGAGAAATGTCCGAGAGAAAGTTGACGATGAAGGCGAAGGAGATAGTGCAACTAATCTATCCCTATCGCTATCCTTGTGCCCGCCGTCTGCATCGTCATCTAACCTATGTAGATCCGAGAAAGGAAAGGATAGTTATAGTTTTAAGCAGCATGAGAAAAGTTAAGTACGCTAGATCTGACTACATGAATTACTATACTAATTCCAAGTGAGATCTTGAGGTACTTATCTGCCAAAACCCTGATGATGTGAATAAAATTCATGCTTATGATTAGAACTGCATGATATGTTCTCTACTTCATTGTATTCTAGTTTAACGACTACGCAGTGGGATGATTCGACCATTTTATCACGACGGTCAGCTTACAAGTAATATTGTTTCCTTGTTCTATGATTAATTCATGAGACTTTTCGGAAGATAAATTCTAGGAAGGATAAAGTGATCAAGGAGAATACTAACGAAATTTCTTATTCAATTTTCCCTTTGAACTTGCCAAAACTGCTAGACTCGGAATACTTGTATGATCGCTTCGAACCGTAATGGCGATGCGGTAGAGTCAATTTTCGTTAGTATTTACGAAGGGTGTTTTAGTTCAGTTTTGCGAACATGCGAGCAGAGTTCGTGAAACTCAAGCAATCTAGAACAATGGCAGAATATATTGGTAGGTTTAAAGGGTAGAAATTTTGACGATTGCCTAGGAGATATTATAACGGTTTTGATAAAACTTAGGTGCCTTTCATTAATCATTTTTCAAAAGACCATAGAAACAAGGAAGCTCTTATATCAATGACATATCATAAAATTTAAAGAAATCGGAATTTAAAAAACCAAATTTTATAGAGGAAAACGAAAAAAATATGGAAGAGAAAATAATTCGTTAACTCTTATCTTTATTTTTATTTAATTTAGCCAATATATAATATAAAATTGATCTAAATAACATTACAAACGAAATTAAATAAAACAGTAATTCTTAGACTCTTCATTTCTAAAATTCTCATAATAATTTATAACATTTCGTTACTAAAAGTATTATAACTTCTTTCACAGTACTCGAAATGACCTCAAACTTAAACCATTAGAAACTAGACATCCTGAGCATAGAAATATATAGGTCACACATTAAAATTGATGACCGTTTGTCCTTCCAAAAGTCAATAAAAATATGCCTTAAAAAACTGACGGATTTTTATTATCATTTATTTCATTGAGTTTAATACTTAATAAATTCTTTCTCTAAACTCATGTCTTTTTTATTGTCTTTTCTACCATTGCCTTGATTTTTTTTAACACGACAAATGCCTTGGATTTTTCCAACTCGAGAGGTCTTTGTCCACGATATTCGGCTTTTTTTTAAAACATGTCTCAATGCTTGCCAAGTACACAATTTTCACAAAATTTTGTAATGAAATCTCTGTAGGGTAGCCCATGGAAGATTTTCTTTGCTGCTAACTCTTTTAGCCCACCGTAATGTAGATGTCTATAGCGTAAGTACTATAAGCTTACTTTGTTCTTTATGTTGACTTGCAAATACCTCTCTTGTATATTCTTCAAGTTGAGTTTGAACATCTGATTTTTTGTCATCTCCACATGCGCAAGTAACCGGCTATGTTTATCTTTCAAGTGCATTATACGGTCTTTCATGAAAACTGAACACCTTTTCTTCAATAAATATCTCATGCTAAAAATATTACTCTTCAATTTTTGTACCTAATAGACATCCTCCATAGTAGCTTATTTTTCATCCTTTCAGGAAAAAAATATTTTTCTTCGGCCTTTGACTTGGACCTTCGATGCATCTCCAAAAGACACATGTTCTTCTCTTATCTCTTGCATATCAACAAAGAGATGTTTGTGCCCACAAATATGATTACTAGAACCAGTGTTAAAGTACCACACCATGTCGCTATTTAGAGTAGTGCCTTAATGGGACATCATGAGAACACCATTATCTTGGTTCTCATCTTCTGCGACTAGATTCATGTTTTCTTCCACCTTCTTCTCGGAGTAACAATCATTTGCATAATGTCTATATTTGTCGCAATTGTAACATCCGACATTTAGAAGATTTGATCGAGCACCTCTTCCATTAGCGCGGCCTCATCCATGCTAATTTTGTTGGCTCGTTTGTCATCTCTCTTCATTTTTATTTCCATGACCCAACCTCTTTCGCGATCAGAATGGTGACTTCTACGACCACGTCTTCATCCTCGATTGTGTTCACATACAACACCTTATCCTCCTTGAGGATCACCTTTGTTTGTAAGGCCTTCCCCAAGACCTCTTGTTTGTTTTTCTTCTTCTGTTGTTCATGCACTTCAAGAGAGCCTACGAGTTCATCGACAAACATTTCTTTCAAGTTTTTTTACTCCTCGATTGCACATACGACATTCTCAAAATCATTTGTCAATGTTCAAAGAGTTTTTCCACAACTCTTGAATCCTTGAGAGTTTCTCCATTTCGTTGAAGTTGATTCTCTATTTTTGCACACGAGTAACGTAGCTAGATACATCTTCCGACTCCTTCATCTTCATGGCCTCCAACTCGCCTTGTAAAATTTGAAGACGCATTTGTTTTACTCGATCGGCACCTTTGAACATTTTTTGCAAAGTATCTCATGCTTTCTTTAAAGTCGATCACTAGAAATCTTTTCGAAACCCGACTCATCTACTGCCTGGAATACAAGATAGAGAGCAATTTTATCCTTCATTCTCATTTCTTCCAATGCTTTCAATTGGTTCGTTGTGGAAGAACCAACATTTTCTTACGCTTCGTATCTGTTTGACTACTTCCCACGCATCTTTTGCACAAAGTAAAGAACACATTTTAATACTTAAATTGTCGTAGTTCATCTTGATGAGTAGTGGGAGCGACATTTGCCACAACTCTCATAGTTTGACATATCTTTGATACCAATTTGAAAGAAATCAGAATTTGGAAAACTGAGTTTTTAGAGAGGAGAAATAACATAATATAGAAAAGAGAATAATTTGTTGACTCTTGTTTTATTTTCATTTCTTTCAGCCACTATATATAATACAAAAGTGACATAAATAATATTAAAACAAAACAAAATAAAATAATAACTCTTAGACTATTTATTTCTAAAACTCCCAAAGTAATTTTCGTTCTCAACAAATGCGTCTGTTGAGCTTTTCGAGTTAAGCCTGTCGAGCCTATTCGAGCAGAGCCAGTCGAGTTTTTTTTCCATAAAATTTAGCTTGACCTTAAACGAGATGAGCTAAACGAGCCAAATATTTTTCAATATATATATCTTGTATATATTTTTTAACAAGTTATTTTCGTCATTATAAAATTAAAAATATGATAAACACTTGTAAGCACATGAACAAAGTTTGATCATATAAAAAATAATAAATTCTTTTAAATAATTTTATTTTAAAAAATAGGATTTACTATTAAAATTTAATATATTAAAAGAAGTAAGTTGAAATTTGAATTTATTTAGATTTGTAAATATAAATTAATATATAAATTATTTTTTAAGAGCATGTATTGTAAATAGAAGATTTATTAAGGTTAATTTAAAAATTAACTTTTTTTCCTCCATCTTTCCCCTCTCTCTTTCCCCTATCTTTTTCCCCTCTCCTGATGCGCAGTCGGCCCTAATCCTCTCTCTCTCTCTCTCTCTCTCTCTCTCTCTCTCTGTGGATGATGACAAACTCGGCAACCCCAATCCCTCCCTACCATCTCTCTCTTTCCACACACGAACGATGATGTCGAACAAGAGCAAAAACGATTAGATTGAAGAGCAATGAGAGAATGGTGAAATAAGAAGGTGATGATGAAGGAGACTACAGGTCGCGAGCTCGGGAGATTAGGCAGTCGGAGGGAGAAGGTAGACCTAGGCTTGCGAGATCCAAACCTAGCGAGCTAGCTTGCGAGCCCAAAATTTGAGCTCGATCCTGGCTCGGCTCGACACTGTAGCGCTCGAATGCCAGAACATGAAACACATTTTTGGCTAAAGATTATGCAACTAGTATATCTAAATGTGGGAAGTGGATAGTCAAAATGTCATGCACAAATTTGATGTAAAAGAAAAGTCACTTTGGAGGGCAACAAGGTTGTTGATATGATTGGATATTTAGCTAAGCCGTGAAAACAAACAAAACATTTGAAAGCCAAATGATGGATGATATGCCAAATGACCTACAAACTTAACTCAGCTCGTCTACCTATAGTGGATGAAGCTTGTACCACGGTCTAGCTTCCTCTTACTTGCAAAGGAGACAAAAACCAAGTGACACTCTCAAAGCAATCAAATATTATTCAGCAAATCAGTTCGAGTCTTAGACAATAGTGTCAATCTCCAGGAAGAAGAAGCTCATACATGTTATTCTCATTCATCAAAAACTGCTTACCAAGAGGGTGGATGTTGATTTTCAAACACTCATCCACATTACAAAAGCATGAAAATGTTGGTAGACGAAACAAAACCAAATTCGATAAGGTTTGGCCAGTTCGAGTCTAGAACACTTTAAGGCCAATTAAGTCTGGAATACTTTATAATTCACATTCCCTTTTGTGCTTTATCATAAACTGGTCCCCCAATCTGTCCCACACACATTTAACCTATATAATATCAAGTAAACTACTAAGGAAAAATAACCACATAAAATGTTAGTGGCCTACTTATTCAAACTTGCAAATGGCTACATGTGTTTGGACAGCTCTCAACTTTAGAGACCTTTGTAATTTCAATGATTGTCCAAAATGTTGCACACGCCTTGAAGGTCAGGGTATCACAGATGCAAAATGTTATCATCTTCATCAATGATAATTTAGGTCATCCTTTCAATCCATGGTGCATCAATCACTCTTGCAACGAAGTTGTTAGTTGTCTTTCTAGCTATCCAAAATTTAAACTAACTAAATACGCAATAAGATTAAACTAAACGATTATTTGTAGTGAAACCCTAAAACTATACTATTACATCTTATGAGTTTATTGACGGGAAACACGCTTCCCCCTTCATTATTTGAAGGACGTGGATTGGCTACTCTTTACGCCCAAATTTTGGGTGGCAACTGATCCAAAATCGAAAGTTCCTGACCTAAGCCGTGATAAAGTCTAAGACCTACAAAATAAACAAATCAGTTAGGAAAATATTTTGCTCGGCTTGATTGTAAGTCAATCCTTAGCACATCACCAAATGTACTAGCATGGATGGAAGGATACTATTTTTTATTTATGGGAATAAAAATGTTTTATTTGAATAACTTGATGCAATATGCTATGATGTGAATCATTTGAATACTATTAGAAATAAGAATGTATAACTGATTGTTAAGTCTTGAAAAAGACTTAATTATGTCTATCAAATTTATGAAAATTGTTAAACCTTAAGTAATAAATTGAGAGATTTTATGGTAGAAGCTGTATTTGGTGCTGCAGCTCACGCTACAGCACAGAATCTGCGGGCAGTAATGAAATTATGTTAATTTTGGCAATTCCGAGAATATTTTTATCTGCCCGATTGGTTACCTATTTTGCAGGGATTATGTTGGATAAAGATGGAAAGCAATGAAGTGAAACGAGATAAGATCAGAGAGATTTAAATAGCAAATCAATATGGATTGGAGAGAGAAAGATTTTCTCTATAAAATCTCTATAAAATCAGCATCAAATCAGCATCAAATTTGGATAATCTAACCGATTGGAGAGAGAATTAGAGCTGCCACGATTTTAAATAGAGGAGCATAATTCAGATAAAAAAAGACGGAGTTAGAACAGGAGATAGCCGGAAACGCAGGCGCAGCCACGCCGTGCGAATTGAAGCGGATAACCGGAGTCGATTCAAGAACTTGCAGGACGCCACCGAGGTTTTGAAGAAAGCGACGGTGAATCCGTTTATATATTTTTAGCGTGCTGTAATTATGTTTACCGAACATCTTTTCGTTGTTTACAATTCAAACATGAGCTAAGTTTTTATTAGGTTGGATTTGGGAAGTATTCGTTTACGATTTCTCGATTTCTGGCCATTTGATTAATTTAACTATATCTTAAATTTTATTCGTGTATAATCTGGCCACCACAGTTATAACAAAATTAGTGAGATCTAAAACGCCATTAGAAATCACATAGAAATTGGTTAAATTACTCGGGTTGTTAATATTTATTTTGAATTTTAACAAAATCGTTTTTGTTTAACTTAAACGATAGCTTGAGGGTAAATAATTAGGATCTGTAATTTAAGTGTTTGGATCTCATTGTTCTTGCCATAAGATTGGATGAAGGTGAGAGAAAACCGAATCGATAGGCAATGCCAGCCATCGATTATTTCGAATTCCTTTCCGTCAAAACGTGCTGCAGCGCAGCTTACAGCCGTGAATGAATAAATGGAGAAACTCGAATCTAACCTTTATTTTTACTGAAGTTTGATTATCTTCCCTTATTTATTTTAATAACATTCTTATCTAGAAAAATCATAAAACTTTTTTTTATCAATTTATATAACTATTTTACATTTGATTTTGGAAAATATTAGATTTCATTATCCTCGTGAGATCGATAATCTTTTATATTACTTGACTGTGCACTTGCGATTTTTAACGACACATTCGCACCCAACACTGATTTGCACACAATTACAAAATTTCTAAGAATAACCTAGTGAGATGATTGGATTGTCCCATTTTGAAGAAGACAAGAAATGTGTTTCTTCACTAATTTTCTTTTTGCAAGACTTGTCATGAATCATGTTGAATGAAAATAGACTTCGCAACTATTTAACAATATAAAATTTCACAATTATTGGAAGTTTTTTATGAAGAACAAATATTCAATTTAAATCAATAATATACGATTTCATATGAGTTTTTTTACTTTTATTGCATCAATCTCTTGACATACCAAAAATTGGGATGTGATTTTGGGTCTGTTGTTCTTGAATTTCTTGAAATGGGAGTTTTGGGGGCAACTTAAGAACCCATAACTTTGGATACACATAAGGAATTTGCGTGAAATTGGTAGCTATCTCTCCTGAAATGAGTCTAGTATAAGACCTAAAATTGTGGCAAAGAAAGATAAACAGAACGGAAAATATACAAAAAGGAATGACCGAAGATGAGATCATACATGGGAAAAATGGGGTAACCAGGGCTTGAGGAGAAAAACGAGATCAAAGGAGATGGAAGATGAGCCATGGGAACTGCACACTTAATCAAATGTCCATAAGGAGTGGCTGAAGATGTGTAGCACGACCTAGATCTTCTTAGCTCGGAATGAAAGTCAAAACCAGTGACAAACGCTTAAGCTTCGCACGATATTATTCACCGGAGTTCACTTAAGTGTTGGGAGAAAACTCTCAATTAAGGGAGCTGAATAAGCTTTAATTTTTCTTCAAAATTAAAGCGTTTACAAAATGAGAAGGGTGATTAAAAACCCTCTCAAAATAGTGTGAAAGGATGCCAAATGGAGAGCTCAAAAGCCCTCTCTCGATTTGGCTAAAAACACAAAAAGAGAGGTGGTGGAGGACCACATTTTTGGTGCTAGGTTTGGCTATGCAAAGACTTCACGTGGTCCCAAATTATGGTCCCCCTATCTTCTCCTTTTGAGCATCAAAATGAGAAACTCATGCATAAACCAAAACTCATGAAAACTCACACAAACCTATGAGAAATCCACACAAAACACATAAAAATTGTTTCTCTTCAGCTTCCTCGTTTAACTCCTCTGTAATTGCAATCGTGGTCTAAGCAAATAGCGTCCCATTTTGACGCTCCACCCCTTATTGAAAAACATTAGAATTTTGCTACATTTTCCATGAAGACGTCGTGTTGAATATAGGCCAGGAAGATTGCCAACATGGCTGCGCACGCTTCGAAGGTCGGTCGGTGTCAGACCCAAATGTAATCCTCTTGCATGGTAGCTTTGGACTACTAGCATGTAGTCCCCTCCGATTCAAAAAGCAGCCAAGTTGGCGCCAAAACATAGCCTCACATGACAATGCAAAAAAGACAATCAATATCATAGTGTTTATGAAAAATTAAACCCTAAACTATAGGTTACATTCAATTTGACAAAGGAACGTGTCATCTTCATGCCTTGATCATGATCTTTGTCCAAATTGATCCAATATATTGCCAAGTGAGCTGCTCGGTTGGTACACCAATGCCAATGTACAGAGGCCCGAATGACTTGGTCCGGTAGCCACTTCTTTGCACGTGCTTTGTAGGCTTTAGTGATGGTCTTTCTCCAATGACGGTGGTACCTTGTCTTGTTTTATTTTGGACATATTGCATGATCTAAAAAAACTCCTCGAGTGTTCCATCTTCGAGTTTGTAGGCTTTAGAAGAAAATTTTAATTGGAAATTGTTGGATGTCATCTGTTGCACATCATCTCTTCTGCTTAAAAAACTCCACGAGTGTTCCATCTTCGAGTTGTGATTACTCATTCAAGTAAAATTAAGGGTGAAAATGGTGTGAGGATAAACCAAACTCGATTCAGTTTTTATTTAGAAAAATGATTACGGACCGAAATGAATTCATTCGGAGTAAGATTGGTTTTTAGTTTTATTCGATTCATTTTTTATTTTCATTATCGGTTTTGGGCTTTGTTGATTTGGTGTTGGGTCGGTTATTGCTCGGTTTTTTCGATTTTCATTATCGACAATATCTAATTTAATTATAAAAAAATAACAACTAATCATTCAAAATAAACATCAACTAAGATATTATCAGCTGAATAACTAACAAAAAATTATAAAAAAAACCAATTAATTCTCAACTAAATAAAATAATCATTAATAACTAATCAAATAACCATAAACTAATAAGTTATCATCCAATTAAAATAATCCATCAACTAACTATTGTTCACTAAACATTTACTGTTCATTAACTAAGAATCATATAGCCATCTAATAAACTATCAACAAATATTTAAAATAATTTAAAGTAATTGACAAAGGACAAAATGTATAGTTATAGCTCCAGAATCCAATACATGATCCAAAAAGGTGAATGCTCTTGTGTACAAACATCCAAATCTGCAAAATGAGTAAAACCATTAGCATAATATATATAGAAACAAATAATGTCAAATGATCCAAAATCAATTTTTAGTTGTTTGATTTTCGATGTTATCCAAATCTGGAAAAATTAAAAAATTTAGTAACCGAATGAAATAGTAAAAAGTCTTAAGTAATAAATAACAATTATACGTTGTTCAAAATTTTCAACTTTATCCAATGATTCATAAATATTTATTAGATAACTTGGACTATGAATCAAACTCCGAGTAAAAATGAGACCTATGGTTTTTAGGGCTAAAGAACTTTAAAATAAATCTAACATTCGATCTCATGTAAGATTATTCTTGAAGCTATTAGTTATGTATTGGCAAGTCATCTTGCCTATGCAAGATGTTTTTCTAATCAACAAGCACAATTATGACTAATAACAAATTCGTTAATTTAAATCGTCTTTTCATCGTGCATTATCGAAGCATATATGTGACATGGACAACCATCCACGCAAATTGTAGTTAGTCGTTAAGATCCACTTTTTTGAAATCTCAATTCGTAATCATTTGTCAACGTTTTTTCCTAGTTTCTTCATTCAGGTCTTTAACAGATACATATATTTTTCCGAGATAGATTTCTCTTTCCACTGCTATTGACAAAGTTAAGACTTCACTCGCATCATCTTCGCCTGAGTTTTTTAGCGATGGGCAACCCGAACCGGACCTTAAGGTCTGGCCCGAAACCATAAGGTCTGAGCCGGGTACGAGTAGAGTAACGGGTAAACATATAGATTTCGGGTTCGGATAAATGGGTAGAGAGTCCGGGTACCTGGTATTATTAAAATACCCGATACCCGTGTTTAATACTCGTACCTAATTTTATTTTAGCCTTCTTGACAGACAACGCCCTCACCTCTACGGCTCTGCCCAACGCCCTGACCTCTATGGCGCTGCCCAACGCCCTCACCACACTCGACGCCCTCACCTCCGCTCGACACCCTCACCCGGTTATTTTTATTAAGTGCTTACTTGGTTGCTGTTTTTTTAAATCAGTTAATGTATCCCTCCTTCGTCATAGCATTGCGTGTTTTTAGTGCTTACTTATTTTAGTTAATTGTGATTTTCATGATGGAGTCGCAATCAATTGTAGGCCCTAGTTGTACTTCCAAAAAACGAACATTTAGACCCGTAGTTTGGGAGCATTAGACAATCATGGAAGAGAGTGATCCTACTGATCCGAAGGCTAAGTGCAACTAATGTGAGCAACTATTTGCTTGTCACTCGATTAAGATTGGCACGTCCAACTTGACTCGTCATTGCTTGCAAGAAATATTTGCATACAGTAGATGCAAAACAACGGATGTTGCCTTATGTTAAAAGTCAGGCAGTGAAAGCCACAACCACTACATTCACGCAGGAAATTGGACGTGATGCTTTAGCTAGAATGCTAATAACTGATGAATTGCCAATGAAGATGGTTGAGTGGGTCGGTTTCCACAAATATTCGAAGACTTTAAATCCCTCCTTCGTCATACCATCACGTAGGACGTTAACAAGAGACATAAAAAAGATTTACCAGCAAGAGAAAGGTCGATTGATAGGTTACATAAAAAAAGTAGTCAACGAGTCTGTTTGACAACAGACACATGGACTTCCAACCAAAACATGAACTACATGGTGACGACTGGCCACTTTATTGATGGTAATTGGAAAGTACACAAGAAGATTTTGAACTTCTGCAAGATCGAAGATCACAAGAGAGAAACAATTTCAAACATGCTTCAAAAACATATGCAAGATTGGTCGATTGAGAAGATTTGTACCATAACAGTTGATAACGTATCTTCGAACGACAATGCCATTTGACAGTTGGTGAGGATCATGCGGCACGGGAGTGCGCTGTTATTAGATGGGGAACACGTTCCTGTGCGTTGCTTCGCGCACGTTCTTAACCTAATTGTCGCTGAGGGCGTTAAAGACCATCAAGGTACAATTGATAAAGTGCGCAAAGCGGCGCTTTATGTCAAATCTTCACCACAAAGACTATGGGCTTTCAAGACTTGTATAGACAGCCTCAACATACAATTTAAGGGTAATGTTACACTTGACGTGGCAATGAGATGAAATTCTATCTATTTGATGTTGGACAATGCAAAAAAATACTCTAAAGCCTTTGAAAAATTGGGAGATTCTGATAGGAATTTCAAGTTGGCACTGGGAGCTGCTGGTCCTCCCACACCCGATGATTGGGTTGAAATTAGAGAGTTTTGCAAGTTTTTACAAGTTTTTTATGAGATAACAATAACGGTTTCAACATCCCTGCATATTACGGCACACAGATACATTTCTGAAATTACAGCCATTAAGATAAATATTGACAAAGGCATTCTCTCTGAGAACGAGATTTTAAGTGGGATGGCTTCCAGATTGCTTAGAAAATTTGAGAAGTATTGGGGCACATTTGAGAAGATCAATATTATTTTCTTCATAGCCTTATTACTAGATCCAACCTGCAAAAACAAGATCGTAAAACATTGTCTTACTGATCCAACCTTCAAGTTGATGTTGTATTTGAAAGACTCTATGTGGAGTATAGAGGGGACGACGATTCTGAGTGCGCCTTTTTTAGACAGCAAAAACAAGACAATGATGATCATATTTCAGCGTTCTTTGGCAGTGAAGCTGGTTTCTCCAGGAGTAAGACAGAAATAAAGTCATTTTTAAATGAGACGTAGGAGGATTACTCATTTGATTATGATGTTCACGGTTGGTGGAAGTTGAAAGAACGCAAGTATCCAGTATTGAGTCGAATTGCAAGAGATGTGTTAGCCATTCCGATATCGACAGTCGCTTCAGAGTCGGCATTTAGTTGTGGGGGACGCATCGTCAATTCATCGCGTATCTCCCTATTGTCGACCACAGTTGAAGCAATTATATGCACCGAAAGTTGGATTCGTTCAGAGGATCCAGCGGTCACCACGTCTCCGCCTCCGATTGTGGATGATTATGAAACAATTGATGAAGGTATGCGTCGTCGTTCAATATTAACTTTTGACTTTGATTTTATTTTCTAACATGTAATTGTATTATATTTTTGAACTCTTAATATAGAAATGGCATCCTACAATCATCCGACATCGACTTATGAAGCGTTTATGGAAGATTAAGAAAATGAGACAATTCTTAAATGAAGATAAGTTTATAACAATGATAGATTATGTACTTTTGAATGTTTCGGTAGCTGGTTGTTTAATGTACTTTTGAGTTTTTACTTAATGTCGTTTTGGTTGTGAGTTTTTTAATGTACTTTTGCGATTTTCTTAATGTTTTTTTGGTTGTTTAGGTAGTTAGTACTAGAGCCGGCAAGCGTTGGTGCTGCGTTTTGCACCAAACAAGGGGTCGACTGCTTCTTAAAGGGGTCGACCGATAGAAGGTGTCGACGTCGTCGTCACCCGTCGGTCGTTCGCGTCATCGCCTCGCCTCGCCGTCCGTCGCCTTGCCTCGCCGTCGCCTCGTCTCACCTCGTCGCCGGATCTCGCTAGTCGCCTCTCGCCTCTCGCCTCACGCCTCATCGCAGATAGTCGCCGCCGCGGCGTCGGCGAGACGGTAAGGGAGAGAGAGAGAGAGAGGCCAATGGTCCAACCCCGATTCGGGGACTTCCAACCCCGTTTAGTCGACGAACGGGGACTTCCAACCCTGATTCGAGATCCCCGTTCTAATCCGAAGGGTCCCCGAATCGGGGTTCGAAGTCCCTGTTTCATGAAAAGTCGACGAACAGAGACTTCCAACCCCGATTCGGGACCCTTCGGATTAGAACTGGGACCCCGAATCGGGGTTGGAAGTCCCCGTTCGTCGAATTTTCATGAAACTGGGACTTCGAACCCCGATTCGGGGTCCACGCTCTAATCCGAAGGGTCCCCGAATCGGGATTGGAAGTCCATGTTTGTCGACTTTTCATGAAACAGGGACTTCGAACCCCAATTCGGGAACCCTTCCTGTTAGAATGTATTTTTACGAATTTTTCAATGAATTTCGGGTAAACTCAAAAATACCCGGATCCTGCTTCATACTCGATACCCGAACGGACCAGGTATTTTTTTTAAAATACCCGGCTCGTTAACCGTTTGCCCACCCCTAGGTATGGTCATTACTCTCATATTAACATCGTCTGATGAAAACTGAATCTCAATATTGTTATCATTATCAAACAGTCAAAGTCTATCATAAATTGGTTGATTATCTCTTATAAGCACATCATTGTCATTGTATGTGGGCTCATAATCTTTGTAAAGTGGTGCATATGCCCAATCCACATTAGTTTCATTATATTCTTCTTTGGCAGCATTGATCATCGTATATTCCCACTAATTGTGCAAACTATCCATCATTTTAAATATATGAAACTATTTTTCTATCACAATTTGCTAGTTATTTTTTAAGGTACAAATTTCAGTAAACAAATTGAACAAATTTATATGGAATTAGGAAGAGTGGACGACCATTAGGGGTCAGCGAACGGCGTACAGTCGAGCCGTCCATTGCCTTTGTTGAATGAGTTTTTTAAAATGTCGTGGTCATTTTAACCTATTTGACCAAAACTTGAGATCAAATAGGCATCTAACCCTTTTATTATATTAAATTTTAAAATGTATCTAATTTTGAATATTTTTATTATTATTAGACTAGATTTTCAAAGTTGGGCTAAATTTTTTGCAGTATTTTGAATATTGGTTGATTTTAACCCCATTTTGTCGGGTTTGGGTTAGATTTTTTGTCAAAAAACCTGATCCACGGGGCGGCTCACCGTTTCACGATTTTTCCTCTAAAAACCATGTCTCTCCCCATGAACCGTGGGTTTTACCTAGCCCGGCTCGACGCCTTTAAATTTATAAAACAAAACCGGCCTAGCCCAGCCGAGCGTGGGCGGTTTCGGGTTACCCACGTGCGGGGCCAGGTGTGCCCACTTCTACGTGGATTATAGGAGACATTGAAGCTGAAATTTCTAAATTAAAAATGAATTTTCTGTTGTTTTGAAATAAAGAATTTTGGGAGAGGCTGGTTGTTTTCTTGGTCTGAAAGTTAAAAAATCAGAACATGGATACAATATTTCTCAAGGTAGATTTGCAAAGGAGCTGCTATAATATTTCAATATGCGGGGAGTCAAAGGAAAAAGCTAGTCCTTTGAAATCTTAAGATAGGATGATGGGGAATCACTAAAAGGTGTAAGAATATTCATAAGTTTTGTGGGTAGTTTAATTTACTTAATTATTATAAGACCAAAAATCTTATATTCAATTAGTGTTATTTCTCAATTTATGCAGACTCCAAGAATTCTATATATTCATGCTGCCAAGAGAATTCCACATATTAATTCAAATTTTCTGTGACAATCAAAGTGTGGTCAAGCTTGCATGAAATCCAGCTTTTCATGCTGAAACAAAGCACATTGAAGTTCATCACCACTACATTTGTGAGAAAGTACTAAATCAAGAAATTGAGCAAAAGGAAGTTTCTTCAAGTGATCAAGTTGCAGAGATCTTCACAAGTGCTCTAGGAAAATGAGCTTGAATTTTTTAGAGCAGCTATTGGAATTGCTAGTTCTAATTATGCACTGAGGGGAGTGTTACAAATTAGTGCATAGTAGCATCAATTATTGTTTTTACTTAGTCTTTACTTGGTCCTAAAGTCTAGGAAGCAATTGCTGGCAAATGGTCTCGTAGTGCACTTGGTTGGATTATTTTAAGGAAGAATTTGTTGGCCTTTTATTTTATAAATTCAGTGTCAGCATTTATGTTCTTATCATCGGCAGTCAATAGAAAAGTTCTTTTCAATAGTCTCTCTTTTATTTCTATGAATTTCTATCCAAGCCCAAGAGAGTACATGCATATCAGTGCATGTAGAATCCTTTATTTACCCATATCTACCCAGTACGCTCCTCATGAGCCAAGTCATACCACCATTATCTTTAAATATTTGAATCCCTAAGTTCAATAACGACAAGACAAGAGTGACAACCATCCAAACAACAAATACGTGGTTTTTAAACATTTACTAACATCTAGACCCGTCAGAGTTTGTTTTTAATCGTTTCCAAGTTTAAAGTTTTTTCAACGTATTTCTTCAAATATCATGGTTTTTAAACATTTAACCCATTAAAAAATACATGACTCTAAAATAAAAGAAAATAACAAGTTAAGCGTAGCTTATATGTAACACACATTGTTTTCAAAATTTATTTTGGTGCATTGAGACATATGAAAAAAACCAAACAACAATAATCTTCGGCAACTCAGCTTTTACATGTAGATACTTACGCGTTTACGTGTTTACATTTCAAATGTATGATATTTCATTTGAACCGTCGTTAATATACGTAAGGTAGGCTAGTTTTTTTTGGGATGGACGTCCCTTTCTAATATGGAAGGGCATTTACCCTAGTCTAGGTTGGCCGAGCAACCAAAATAAATATATTCAAATTTTATGCTTGTTTAATGTCGATAGAGGACATCGATCATTGGGTTGTATCTAACTGGCCACCTTTCTAGTTTATTTATATTGGTTCATGGTCTCGCAGAACTTGGTCTCTAGCCACCTGAGTAACATGATGGAGTTTAGGTCTGTTGTTACTATCCACTTTTTTTCAAAATGAGTCACTAAATCAACCATTTATAATATAGTATGATAGTACGTTAGGTCCATCCTTGAGTGATCCTTCTTCTTCATTACGATTGATTTTGAAGAAATTGAAATATTTTGATTTCTAGAGTGGAAAGATAACAAAAGATAAGAGAGAAAATAAATTATGAGTTCCTGTCTGTATTTTGATTTAATTTCAACATCATATATAATACAAAAGTCCTGAAAGTTGAATTATTAGAAACTACACGTTTGTGACATAGAAGTTCATAAGTATGACATTAAAGTTAGTTGCCATTTAGCTTTCCAAATGTTAGTAAAAAATAATGTTTTTAAATTTAGTGTTCAACAAATTCATCTTTTAAACTCAAACGTTTATGATACTTTATTATGAACATTTTCTTCAAATTTTCAAACAGAACTTGTGGTAGAGGTTTTGTAAAAATGTCTGTTGCTTGATCGTGACTTGTGACGTGAATCATATTTACTTCTTTATTCTTTATATGCTCTCTGATAACATAAAAATGAACCTCAATATGCTTACTCATCTCATGGTGAACCACATTCTTTGCCAAATCAATAGCCAATTTGTTGTCGACTTGTATTTCAGTTGTTGCATGTCGTTGTAAATTTAACACTCGAAGTAAATTTCTCAATTATATTTTGTGACACACTTAAACTGAGATGTTGTCATATATTACGTCTCGCATGTTGACAGCGTAACGATTGACTGCTTCTTCAAAAGTCATGTGAATGATGTATTCTCCTTGTAAAATATGTATATCACTGTACTTTTCCAGTCATCTATATCTATACACTAATTACTATCAGATAATCATACTAGGTTGAATTCATTTGTCTTTAGGTAGAGTCTTCTGAGTGGTTCAATTCCTCGAATGTATTAAAGAATTCTTTTAATAGTTTTGCGGTGCAATTGTGTTGGATCCATCATGTATCGATTCATTATATCAACATTATATGTGATATTTAACCTTGTGCACATGCACAAGGTTAAATATTGTATTATTGGCATTTACGTGATCTCATCTCTGAAATCTAGAGAGTTTCGTACCGGGCACCATCAGCGTTACTATGGACTTGCATTATTCTATCTTGTTTTCTTCAAAATATCTCTTGCATATGCTTATTGTGATATAAATATACTAAACTTTCCTTGTCTAATCTCAAGACCAATAAAGTACTTCATCAATCTTAAGTTCGTCATTTCAAACTCTTACATCATAGCGTCTTTAAAATCTGTAATTATCTTCTCATCACTGCTCATGAAAATAACATCATCAACATAAAGAGTGACAATAAGCAAACTAGCTACTTCTTTATTCACATATAGTGCATGTTCATAAGGACATTGTATGAATTTGTTCTCCTTGGAGTAAATTTTGATTAAGTTATTCCATGTTCATCGAGGTGCTTGCTTTAACTCGTAGAGCATCTTTTTTAGCTTCAGCACTTTGTTCTCTTTTTCAAATTTCATGTACTTGAGCAATTGCTCTTCACAGACTTTCTCTTATGGAACTCCAGTTACAAATGTTGATTTTACATCTATTTGACAGATTGGCCAATCGAGTTATGCAGTTTGAGATAAAAGAAGTTAAATGGTCTTTATTCATACAACCTGAGCGCCATAATTTATTTTTGTCTTTTTCTTGTAACTTTCGGCAATTATTCGCTCTGTGTATATTTATGTTCTTTTTACACACCCATTTTACACCTATGAATTTATGTCCTCTAGGCAACTCCACCAAATTTGAAGAAATTAAATTTAGAAAATCAAATTTCTAGAGCGAAAAAAGAACAAAAGATGAAAGATAGAACAAATTATAGACACTTGTCTCTATTTTCATTTCAATTGCCAACAATATATAATCCAAAAGTTAAATAAATATTATTAAAATGAAATTAAGTACTATAGTAACTCTTGAATGTTTGGTTATTGTTGAGTGTGTTTGAAAATGAGAAAAAAAAGATTTGATTGTGTAAATTTTTGGCTCGTGGAGTATCTCTTAAAATGATGAGCAAATAATTTAAAAATAAACTCATGCCCCGTATTTTTTAAACTACTTTAATGTTTTGAAATAAAATGATAAAAAGCGTTCTACTAATTTAGTTGCTTAACCCAAGGACCCCAGTTATCTCCCAAGTTATGATCCGTAGTGGGTGATATTGTCGTGGTTTGCTAAGCAATGATCTTGCTCTTTTGTTCCTCGACTTTTCATTGAGAGTTATTATTTGTCTTGGCCTAGAAATTTTGTCTAATTATACTCCTATCCTGGGTTCGAAGAATTCTGGGTTCTTGATATTTTACATTCAGCTCAGTCTTCAATTTATTTATTTGAGTTTGTCATGTATCTCATCATTATGTGATTTCTACCTATAATTTGGTTCACTTATTATGAATTAGGGCTGAGCTTACAAATCTAACTTCATAATGGGTGATGTGTTTCTGTTCAAGCTCTTGTTTTTTTCTCTTAGTGAATCTCGAGGCCAACAATTCTACTTAGAGTAAAAATTATTTTTAGGCCTGAGTTTTCAGAAAATAGGTCAAATCGGGCCTGAGTTTTCGGAAAAAAAAATTTGGGCTCGTCAGACGTATAAAATTTTGCCTCATTCGTCAAATATGCGTCTGAGTGAGGCATGATCAGACTAATGATGCAAGAATTTCTTGCCTCATTTGTCCGATATTCTTCCGAGCTTTGCCCAATTCGTCTGATATCCGTCCGAAAAAACTATAAATTGGACATTCTTTCTCATTGAAAATCACACTTTAGAAAAATAGTTCTACATTGGCCATAATGGCTAGTAGCTCGAGCAACTGGTGGTTAGAAGCGATGAATAACGAGGAAGATGAAACAGAAGAAAGTGAATCAAATATGAATTGGGTTTACGAACCTAATACATATGTCTCTCATTTGCAACCTTTTGACGGTGGATATGATGTAGAAGTTCAATCTTCCTTAGATGAAGCAAATATGATAGCTTTGACTACGCCACCTGAATCAGACGAGGAAGATGCAGCCGAAGTTTTGAGCTTGCCAGCGGTGGCCGAGAGCGAGCTTTATCTCGATAAAAGGTACCTATCCGTTAAAAATTTGAAAGATGAAATAACGAACAATGCATTATTAAAAGGATATGGGATCACTTTCAAAAAAAGCGATCCAAAGAGACTAACAACAATGTGTAGAGGGATGTCCATGACGCTTTCATGCTTCAAAGATGCATGGGGAAGAAACAATCTAAATTAAAACTTTTGTTGATAGTCATACTTGCGCTCGAGTATTGGAAAATCGACTTGCATCGGCAAAATGGGTGGCGGCCACATATCTCGACAGGTTCAAGAGTTAGCCTATGTGGGAAATCCCATCTATAATTGAGACGGTACGTAAAGATCACAATGTTATCATAACTTCAGGCATTGGAATTAACAGTCGCCTAGAAGCACGCGTTTGAATGAAGGATTTGGCGAAGAATAATTTCTATTTCTTCGACAATATGGAGATGAGCTCCTAAGGTCCAACCCTGGTAGCAGAATAGGCATATAGTCGAAAGTTTTGTACGGCACAGGTGAAGGAGCTGTCTGTGAGTTTGAACTAATATATGTATGTCTTTTTGCATGCGTGAGGGCAATTGTCGAATTCGTCAGACCAGTCTTATGTTTGGATGGTTGTCACTTGAAATGTGCATGTCCCGGTCATCTTCTAACGACCGTCGGTATTGACTCTGACAATGGACTCTATCCTATTGCATATGCAGTAGTAGAGTCGGAGTGCAGAGATTAATGAAGTTGGTTTCTCGAACAACTAAGACAATATGTTAACAGTTCAACAAGATTTGGGTGGACTGTAATATCAGACACACAGAAAGGACTTGTCAATGCAGTTCAAGAGAAGCTTGGTGATGCGGAGCATAGATTTTGTCTCAGACATCTATATGCTAATTTCCAGAAAAGCTTCCGTGGACAAGTATACAAACAGTTTTTATGGAACGTTTCACATGCCTTGATTGAACCCGAGCTCGAATGCCATATGACACGGTTGTACCGTCATAACCCGTTGGCTGCTGAATATTTAAGAGCTATTCCGAAATAAACATGGACAGCACATGCCTTCTTTTCGAACTCAAAATGTGAAATGAGTTTGAATAATCTCAGCGAGTCATTCAACAACGTTATTCTCGCAGCTAGAGACAAACACATCATCACAATGTTGAAAATGATACGTAAATCTATAGTTGTTCGTCAAACATCCTCTCGGTTGCAATGTAACGAAATTCTCCACGACATCCTCCTACCGACAAACATCCTCTCGGTTGCAATGGACGAAATTCGCCACGACATCCTCCTACCGACCAACATTCTCTCGGTTGCAATGAAACGAAACTTCAACTTCTGAGGATTGTGACCATCTCTCATGATCGTACTTGTCCATATGATCAAAATATGGTTGAATTTTTTTTTATGGATTAAATGTCTAAGTAGTGAGGTTCCTCTTTTCACTTTTTAAAAAAAAGTCTTTACTATCTGATCACTGAATCTAATACGGGAATAGTAAATTTAGTAGAGGGTAGACCAAATAATCTGACATGTCAACAGCTTTCTCGAGCTTCTTTTCACGACGACTGTATATGTTCTTTGATGACGAAAGAGCAATCAAGTGCTCATTAGGTAGCGGCAATGTCAGCCGACAATCTGCGTACTGTAATTCTTCTGTTGGGACACAGAATTTTAGGCTTCTACAACAATAACCAAAGTCAATGGATCAGATAGAAAACAACGAGCTGTTCATCAACGTCATTTCTTACACTGTTTGGATTTGGAGAGGGAGGGGAGAGGAAGAAGAAGATTTACCAGTTTTCAGACTTGCTTTCCTTGAAGATCATCGAGGAACATAGTTTCATGTTTTCATGCATAATCTAAGAAATCTCTACGTTTAACACCTCGTGTTCAAAATTGAAAACTAACCAAAATCCAGTAATTATTTAATTTTTTGGGACATTTATCTCTGTGCTTAGCCACGACATCTTGCCCATAGCTTAGATTTCTCATCCACTAGAGTTATGATTGCAAGATAGAAAAGAGAATTGGCCAAGAGATCTTTGGATACGTTTCTCTGACTCAAAATCAGTTCCAAAAGTCAGGAAAATAAAAAATCAAATCCCTTGTCTCATTGACGTAGCCTTTTACACTAGCTTTGTGAAGCGTGAAATCCTCGGTTAATAAAAGTTATGTTTCAACTCCGAGGGCCCTCCACTGTCACAATCTATATGGGACCCAATATGAGTCACTCAATCACATTGCTAATCCCGAATTTCAACAACTCCTGTCTAAGAACTCCGTTGATTTTACCATTTTCTGTTGCTGCTTAAATGGCCATGTCGACTACTGTAATCACATCTTATTTTAGGTTAAAATTGGTTCAACACAACTATACATCATCAAGACTCGAGAGACCGTCCAGTGGGTCACGTGTTTTCTTTTTCGTTTTCTGTTTGATTTTTGTTTTTGTCGCTGACAAATGCTGCTGTGCTTGATGAGGTGACCGAGGCTTGAGAAGACAAGTAAACCCAGAAACATTTAGTGGAACAAGTAAAAATAATTAGGGTTTTCACCAACTCCCGCGTAAAAAAAGGTGGAAACATGTGGCCTTGCTTGTTCTTTGTCATTCTGTCTCTAATTAAAATCATATTTTCTTTCTTTTTCACTTTTTGTTTTGGTAAATTTGCACTTTTGTATCCCATTTTTTACTTTGAAAAAAAGATGAAAACAAGTAAGTTCATTTGTGCAGAGATGTTCTTGGTCTATGACATGGCTCTTACTAATAAAATCAACTGCAAGAAGTGCCTGTAAATAGAGTATTACCAAGAAAATGACTAATCTACTCTTACAATACAAAGAACAAAAACGGGTATAGAATTTTGCGAGAAGTGTATCAATTCCACCGCATCTACATTCAACCATCGAAGAACGCTACTTGGATATAAAACTGGCTTTAAATAAGACCCATTTGGTAACTTCTTCTCTCTTCTCCTGCGAAGAGAAAGAGAGCCAATAGAAGAACCTCAAGATTAGAAAGCATTGAAAGAAACGAGTTGTACATTGAAAAAGACCGGAAGCTATCTGCTACTTGGATTTATATTCGAATAAACCTTTGAATTCAAGGCCATGACCCCGCACAGCTCCACTCCCATTTCAATATTGTTCTTCTTGACCGATGGTGGGTTCATTTTTCTCAATCCAAAGTATAATATTAATCTTCACTCTTTTTCTCTTCCTTGTCTCTTTTTGCATCTCTCAATCCAACTTTGATAGGGAAACTCCCAATCTTCAAGTAGCTCTCGTCTACAACCATGAAATTCTCATTGCGGGTTTTGAAAGTTCTTCGACGGACACCATTTTCCAACCAAACGCTGCGCATTTTGTTTGACTAAAGTATGATAAACTGCACATTCTTGGCCGACATGATTCACTCATTATCAACGTGTCACTTAAACGACCACAGAAGCTTGTTAGTGTTTCCTAACCCTAACCGGGGTTACACGAATTATATTTAGTTGGGTTTTGACTTTAGTAACCCTGGTCGACTTGAATTTATTTTTTATGTCGGACATTGCATTGTTTCCATATTTCTTATTTAAGATGTAAGCAATTTTTTTTTTATATTTAGTAACAACAATATGATAACTTTATTGTTTTTATAATGTTGGTACTTTTTCAAATGGACATGGCTACTTTGAAAATGCACATTAAATTTTAATTATTGTATTGGTCATGTGAGCTTAATGATGAGAATCATGAGGATACTAAATCTAACCTTTCAACTAAAAAAAAATAAGAACGACTTTGAATCAAATAAGAGTAACTTGACCACTATCGAATATTGCCGACAGAACTTAAGTAATCAAAGAAGGAGCTTTACTTATAATCGAGCTTGTAATTAGAATTAAAGTTATGAAGTTGATCGTTCAAGATTTAACTTAATGAATATCGAGTTCTCAACATCGAACTAAGCAAAAAAAATCTTTTGAAAGATGCAAAAGTAATTTTACATAAAAGTTATTCTTATTACAATAGGTTGAATGCTTTTAACTAGGCTACAAACATTATGTAATAAAAATAAATGAATTAAGAAATAAATACTCTTCCGAAAACAAATTAAGTACATTAATAAAGTTATGATATATGTTTTTTCACTAGTCTTAATGTATATTTCTATATTTTTTACTTTAATATATGATTTAAAAAAATTTGGCATCAAATAGATACATCTATGAAGCACTAAGCAATACAATGAAGAGAAAATATATACTTTATATTTTGTAGCCTAATTAACTACTCTCTATCGCAATTTAAAAAAATAAAGAAATTTGGGTTTAGCATGTTCACTTGTCAGCTGAAGCCTGAACAAGCTTTCTTTCTCCATTCTCTCTCTCTCCTGCCGACCGACGAAGCATTTATGGATATCAGATGGGCCAAAATGCAAAGAAATTTATGCCTTAAAAGTTGAGAACGTAAATGAATGACAAGCAAATCTAAAAAACATTGCCTGGGGAAAGGAGCCGCATCATTAGGCTCCCAGGTTAGTCGCCCGTATCATGCCCCAAAAGACTGGCTGGGCTATTCAACTTACTCACATTAATCGAACACTCCGTACCATTCTCCCTATAAATATCCCCACAGCCCTGCAATGGCTTCTCTATGTTGGTTTCGCTTTAGCAATGGAGTACCTCCCTTCCGACATCCCCATTTCACCTGCTTATGGTTCGAGCAAGGAGAAAAGGAAAAATGGGAAGGCGAGAAGCAAAGTTGTGAAGCTCTCGACTGACCCTCAAAGCGTGGCAGCTCGGGAGCGACGGCACAGAATCAGCCACCGGTTTAAGATTTTGCAGAGCATGGTTCCAGGTGGCACCAAAATGGACACGGTTTCGATGTTGGAGGAGGCTATTCACTATGTCAAGTTCTTGAAAGCTCAGATATGGCTTCACCAATCAACGATCAACTTCTCTGATGACGACCCATTTTCTCCTGTCAATATTCTCTCGTGTGGATCTCTTCCCACTGATCAAGGGGTGCTGTGCCCTTCGATCAACAAGGTCGATGCAGGGGATCATATGCCTCAGTTGCCTCCCTCTGATTCTTTCTTTCATGCGGAACAGGCCCTGTGTTGTGATTCGTGGTTTGTGGATAATTAGTCTGAATTTGTAGGTACCTTTAGCCGATTAATATAAAGTCTGAGTAAGTTTTTTTATGATAACCTAGAGAAAAGGTGGGAGTAGTTTATAAGCTTTCTGTGGATAAATAAGGTATATGGGTGTGATTACAAATTCAGTAGTTCTTATGAAAAATTTCTCGATATTAGGATACGTTCAACCTTGACCTAGTCACTATCAAAGCTGATGCTACATCAATCAAAGAGGACATGTTACATTCAAATGGATATTTAGTTGTATCTTGATGGACCGTGTTTATGATATGGAGATGGTCCTCCGGATCTTGAATAGCTACTGCAGTCTCCACGCAGCTCAGAAGTACAAGAAGCCTTCAAACCTTGAATTTAGAATACGGACAGTGCATTTACTTCTCTTTCGGCTTCTCCATTTAGAAAGGCTCAGAGGGATGCTGCCATGAGCATACATCTCTTTTCCTGTGTAATTAATTCGAATAAGCTAGATTCTTGGGACCCGTCAGCACAATAAACAATAGTTTTCAGATAGGCTCAACGCATATACGAACAATCTCAATCGCATTGTGACCATGTTAGATATTAATTAACGCATGAATACCCCAGTTTTACCCCATGTTGTAAGACGTAAGAAGCGTTTGTATGAGGCAAGGCAAATTAGGGTCACATTCATTACTAATTAAAATAAAACTATGCAAAAGAATAAACACCCCGAGCTACCCAATTGACCCAACCCCTCAGTAAAACATTGTCAAATCAAAACATCAACAATTCAAAACAAA
Source organism: Begonia fuchsioides (assembly GCA_003255005.1). NCBI lineage: Eukaryota > Viridiplantae > Streptophyta > Magnoliopsida > Cucurbitales > Begoniaceae > Begonia > Begonia fuchsioides. The sequence goes on from QAOC01024391.1 coordinate 176,925, forward strand.
TTCGTAATTTGAAAAACATCAAAGACTAGGTTTGGAATTTCAAACCCGCAAGAAACTATTGTCGATTTTGCATAAGAACCCACGATTTTATTCTTCCTCTATGATTAAAGCTCGTTGTGTTAGTTAAGGGTTCGGAAGATGCTGAGCAAGTATTGAAAGAAACGGGATGTTAGAAAAATCGAGTTTCTAGAGTAAAATAATAAAATATAAAAAAAAAATAATTCATGAATTTTTGTTATTTTTTCATTTAGTCATTATATATAATAAAAAATAATATAAATAATATTAAAAATAAAATTAAAAATTAAATTAAATTAAATAGTAATTCTTAATTTTTTTATTTTTAAAAACTCTTATAATAATATTTTTTACTTTGTTTACTAAAACGGTCATAATTTTTTCTACGTAGCTCGGAATGACCTGAAAATTGAACCAATTGACAATAGACATCAGAGACATAGAAATTCATAGGTCACACATTAAATTTGATGACATTTTGCCCTTTCAAAAATCAGTCAAAATGTAGCATAAAAAACTGACGGGTTTTATTATTATTTATTCATTGAGTAATACTCAACAAATTTCTTCCTTAAACTCAAAAATTTCTGATCGTCTTCTCCTCCATCGGCTTGAATATTTTGAACACCTTAAATGCCTCATATTTTTTTCAATTTGAGAGGTCTCCGTGTACGATATTGAACTTTCTTTTAAAAATATGTCATTGCTTGCTTGTCAAGTACACAACCTTCACAAAACTTCTTCAGTGAAATTAATATGGAGTAACTCATGGATGATTTCCTTTGTTACTAACTCTTTTAGCCTATTGTATTGTAGATGTCTAAACTGTAAGTGTCATAAGCTCGATTTGTCCTTCATGTTGAGTGAAAAACACCTCTCTTGTATATCTTTCAAGTTGAATTTGAACAACTAATTTTTTGCATTCGCGAGTAAACCGCTCATGTTTATCCTTCAAGTGCAACATTCGGTCTTTCATGAAAACCGAACACCCTTTCTCTAATAATTTCCCTAGCTAAGAATATCACTCTTCAATTCCGGTACATAGTAGACATCCTCCATAATACTTTATTTTTCATCCTTTCGAGAAAAAATATTTTTCCTCGGCCTTTGACTTAGACTTTTGAAGCATCTCCAAAAGATACACGTCTTTCTCTTATCTCTTACGTATCAACAAGACATATCTATGCCCATATATATGATTGCTAGCAATGGTATCAAAGTATTGTTAGCTTTAAAAGGTTTTAAAACAATCAATTATTTTTGATGATAACTATGTAAGATAAAATTGAAGTTTGAGCAAGTGCAGCTAGGCTCGTAGAAGCAACTTATGTCGACAGGTATGTACTTATGTCGACCGCTCAAAGACCAGAGAAGAATCATATGTCGACTGTTTATCAAGTATGTCGACCGATTGAAGACAATTGAGGTTCAAGAGATCAGATCTATGTCGACCGGACGCAACATATGTCGACCGCTTAATATCCAGAGAAGGATAGTATGTCGATAGTCTATCAAGTAT